>PVKE010018305.1:0-29708 GCA_004027555.1 Craseonycteris thonglongyai | reverse complement strand
ATAGTGTGGCTACATACATGGGCCACGTGCCATTTGGAAAGTGAAGTCAGAGCTTTGAAACTCTGGCTTTCCAGTTACTTGTGAATTTTCTGGAGTCTTCTGTGTTATCAGCAGGTGAGACAGCAGAGGATGGGGTGATTTCCACTATTTTGTCCTCTTTTGAACAAAGTGCTCTGAATATTAGGAGCTGGCATGATGTCAATTGTATTTACCTTTATTTACTCATGCAATAGATTCCTTTGCGCAAACCAGGGTAATTAGGCCCAAAATATATCACCCAGGGGCTTATTTTAACTGCCCGAAATAAGCATTAGGTCTCAATTTCAGCAAAATTACCAGGCCGTTTCCCTTCCAAGAGCTTCTGGCAGTGTGTGTGCTCCCTGGTGGATGGTCTCAATGAGGCTGTTGGTCCCCAGCACTGGGGAGGCTGGAGGCAGGGGACAGACTTCTCTAGCGCAGTCAGGAGCAGGATGCATTGGGCAGGGCGGGTTCCCTGAGACACCCTCCTCACCCACATGAACAAGCCTGGAAAATTTTCCTCACATTGCTCTGAGATGCATGGACCCGCACAATATACACACACTTGGAAGTCGGACACCTCGGGGTCCGTGTACCTCCTTGCTGCTCGCTGTGTAACTTTGGCTGCGAGGCTTAGTCTATTCTCTTGAACAGTAAGGGATGATGAAAATGACGTACAATAACTCAAAGATGTGCTCTACCACATGTTGGGGATTTTCAGTCATACTTTCTTTCTTATATTCTAACATCCCTGAAGGTTACAATCAATGTAATTGTAAGAAATCAATTTAAGGAATCGACATGAGAGATTGAGTGGCTAATCAAATGCGAGCCTTTATTGGGGGGGGGTCGGCGGGGGGCTCCCGGACGAGATTCTATGGTCCCTGGAAAATATGGGGGCTGAGAAGTCGCGTCCCAGGAAGGGAGGGAGCAACTTTTATAAGGCTCTGGGGTGGGGGAGAGGTGAATCAGGTGGCCAACAGAAGTCCCACCTTCGAAAGTTCCCAGGCACATTATAGCCACTTGGAAAGTCCCCTTTGCCACATCCTATTTGCCCGGGGTCCAGAGGCCCACCAACCTTACAGTAATGACACACCACCTCGTCACTGTTTAATTGGCAGCATGTTCTCTTTTGGGGGGCACATAACATTATGGTTCATCTTACATTTGATAAAATAAGACCTGTGGTGTGTTAAAACCATTCCCTGGCAAAATGTGAACTCTCAGGTTATTGGTACTTCCTAATATTCTCCTGCTCTTCCACCCCAGGCCTCTTAAAGGAACCAAGACTGTGTGGAAGAGAATATTAATTATACAAGAGCTTTTGGACTAGGCCAGAAAAACACCCGTGACTTCAGCCAGTACATAATATTTGCAAGTATCTTGCATACATCACTGTTCTCCACTCTTATGCTTCTAACACACACCACTAATAATTAAGTACTTCTTCCCAATGCGCCAAGATGTAGCCTCTGAACCTTTCTTGACATGGATGACAGTCAGTTAATAGCAACCCCTCAGAACTGCACATGAAGCAGAAGCTATTGTCTGACCCAGACTCAGGAGTTTGGGAGGTGGGGAAAGAGAATGCACATTGGTCAAGCCAAAAAAATGTAGATAATGAAATAGATCTCAAAAATGATGGAGTCTGTCGCACAGAAGAAAGCCAGGTCTAGAGAGCGAAAATCTGTATAAAGTCACAGAGCCAACTCTGCAGAATGAGTGTGGAGACTTTCTCCTGTTCCCCTTGGCCCAAGATGTCCTTTCCACCAACCCACACTGCCTTTCTCAACATCAAAGCCAAACTCCTTGGTAATTTGAGGAAACAAACAGATAGAATGGACTCTGGTAGAGGGGAGGGGGGTGGAGGGGCTGGGGGTGAGGCAGGCAGCCATGTACAAGTTTTTTGCTTTTTGTTTTTGTAAAATTTCCTTTTGCTCATTTGTCACCATGAACACTTCATTGTTCAGGCAGGCAATCTACAGGGGGAAAAAAATGTAGGGATAGTTACTTCCAGCAAATGATAATTACAATGTGCTGTGCACAAGAAGCAATCCATCCTAGCCCTATGGTTCTTGTAAGTTTAATAGCTAACACCTTTTATTGCAATGTTCCCCTCCTAGAAATAAGAAGGAAAATGTCACTATTTAATCCCACATAATGACATGAGAAAAACCAGCTGCCCCACACCCAATTGAGGCCTTCTCGGAATTTCAGAAGTACTAGGAATGTCTGGTGTTTGCTGTAAATATTGGTTGTTACTATTCCCAAGCAATGGGAAGTAACCAATAAAAATCTTATCTAGAAAATTAAAAGTGACAGTTGGAATAGGGATCTCTCCTCCTTGTCAGATTTCAATTTGAAATTAAATTGGGGCCTTCAGTGCTAAGACAGGGACCCCTGACCTCTAATTACTTTCCAACGTAATTTTCTTTAATTTGGAGGACACAGTTCTAGTCTGAGAATTGCTGGAAAGGCCCATTTTGTGAAAATGAAGCTATAAAGAAAAGCCTGGTTGCTTCTGCCTTCTAGTTCAGGTACCGCCCTGCTCCTAGTGGGGTGTGCTGGCTGCCTGCTCCATTCTCCACATGCGGCGGCACCCTCGTCATGGGCAAACTCAAGTCATTGAGACTCATGACACAGCTTCAATGGAGAACCTCTGTAAGGTTCCTGGAATCAGCCCAGGGGCAGGGATGTCTGGACAGGCAATTCCTTACAATGTGGGCATACTCCCTGAGGCGTGGGCTCCAATGACGTGGAAAAAGTATTTGTTGAAGAAGGAAAAGCCACCTGAACTGAGGGAAAAGCACATACAAAAAATGTGAAGGTCTGACAGCACAGCGTTTTCGGCGGGTATTTCACTCATTTATAATCTCAGCGAACATTTACTGATACTCACAGTATGCCTGGCACCCTGAGGATAAAAGAATGAGTAAGGCGTGGTCCATGGTCTGGGCCGTAAGGGAGTCCACAGAATGCAAGGGGCATGAAGCAGAAAAACAGAAAGTCCCCTTACAATGGACCAGCTACAAGGAGCCCAAGGACCCGCTGGGGAGGGACAGAGGCCAGAGGTGCTGAGAACAGCAGGACTTAGGGTGATTAAAAGTGGCAGTTCTAAGTCTCTGTGCTGAGTAGGTTAGTTCTCATAAAATACCAAGTGAATAAATACATAAATATTATGTAAAAGAACCATGCATGTGTGCAAGTGCTTCTCATAGCATATCATTTCATTTCATTCTATAGCAACTCTGTAAGGAAGATCTATTATTACTCCATTTTACAGAGAGGTCCAAGCCTCAAAAGTCTTAGGTAGGAGAGGAGCTATGTATGACAAGCTCACAGATAAAAATCACTAAAAAAACGGGGGTGGGCAGAGCACATGGAAAGAGGCTCAACGTCATTAGTCATCAGGGAAACGCAAATTAAAATGATAATGAGATGCATTACAATTGTTACAATGCAAAGGACTGACATATTTGTGAGGACGTAGATAAACTAGAAAGCTCACTCTTGCTGGTGAAAATGTTTAATGGTACAGCCACTATGGAAACAAATTTGGCAGTTTTTTCTCAAGTTAGACACACACACACTTTCCATGTGCCCCTGCAATTCCACTCCTAGCTCTCTACCCAAGAGAAACTAAAATAGGCTCACACAAAATGTGTGTGTGAATGTTCATGGCAGCACTATTTATAACAGCCAAAAGAAAGCAACAATTCAATTATCTTTCAACTAGTGAATGGATAAACAAAATGCGGGACATTCATATAATGATATAATGTGGTTCTACATAACAATAAAAAGGAATTAAGTACTTATACATCCTAATATAAGAATGAATTTCAAAATATCATGTTAAGAAAAAAATAGTCAGACACCAAAGAGCTCAAGTGTGTGATTCCACACATATGAAATTTCCAGAAAAGGCAAATCTATAGAGCTGGCACGCAGATCAGTGGTCACTTAGGGCTGGGCATGGGGCAGTTAGGGGTGGGATAGAGACTACAAATGGAATTCTGGGGAATGAAGAAAGTGCTCTAAAGTGAATTGTGGTAATGGTCGCACATTGCATACATTTACTAAAACTCATGGTTAAATTTGAAAGTATGTAAATCATACTTCAATAAAACCGTTTTTTACCAGAGAAAAGAGCTGTATGATTCAGAAGAGGGGGCAGTTGGTGAGATTCTGGGCAGCTTCACACGGGAACACATATGGGCTTGATCTTGAAGGCTAGGTAGAATTTCAGTGGGCTCACACAGCACATAAAAGAGTTCCAGACAAAGAAAGCAGCATGAAAGTGAGAACGTGTCAGGTGTGCTTGGGCAATAGCCAGACGTCCATTTTGGCTGAATGTTTGGATGGAGAAGAGTCCATGAAAGGGGAAAATTTGGTTGTGGCCGGATGACAGAGGCAGACAATGAGCAGGCTAATGCATTTATGATTTAATTTGGTAGACAGTGGGAGCCACTGAACCTTCTGGAGTTGGGGAGTGCCCTGGCAAAGATTAATGGGTAGCAGTGACAAGTGTGTGCTGGAAGGGAGAGCAACCAGGGCAGAACATCAAATACAAGCTCAGAGAACTGGTTGCAGTGAAGAGGGCCAAACTCTGGTCACCTGCCTGTGTTGATACTGCAAAGGGACAGAGAAACAGACTGTACCCGGCAGAAAGGAAAACAATGAGACACCAGTTATTTGGTGCTTGCTATGATCCGGGCACTGTTTTTAGAGAATCACTTCTAAAGGAGAGACAGGGAGTTAAGAGCCTGCTCTCTATGGAATAAACCGAATGGATTGATGATCATCTTTAGGTCTGCTCCAAGGACAAGGAATAAAGTTTAGAGAAGTCATAAGATGCTTATCTAAAGCGTGTTCTGGGAAGCACAGATGTGGAAGCTTGTAACTGAATAAGACACAGTGATACTACTAAGGAGGTAGGATGGTAAGTGAAACAAATGACAGAGCCCAATTTTTGTGGCTCTCTGCCCCAGAAATGCAGGAGTCGCTGGCCCTGCTGGCATGCTCTATGATGTCCCCACTCCTTTAAATGTGCATTAACATCCATTAAGTACACATGTGCTGACGTGAGTAGACAGAACCAAATGGGTATAAAAAAAAGATTGTTACGCACTATTACTTCCAGGGATCAAGTCCTTGCTCAGCTGTCATTAGAATAACACTCAACACCCATCTCCATGAAGCAGGACTACAGTGTGTCAATAATCAGCATCCACCTTTTAATTAGCTGCCAATAATTACTGGGAGGTTTCATGCAAACTATGTGGATTTTCAACTTTTCTTGAAAAGTTGGGAGTTCTGGCAACTATATGGCCCAATCCCACATGGTATCATCAGAGCTGAATGGTACTTGTCTTCTTTGAATATTAGGGTCCCTGCCTTATACACTTTATCCATTCATCCAGCAAGTATTTATCAAGTACCCACTATATGCCAGGCACTGCTGTTGGGACTGGAGATACAAATGAACGAAAACAAAATTCCTTACATTCTGGAGCTCATATTCTCACAGAGCAAGACAACCACTGGTGAGTTCAAGCTAAAGAGTGGCATGGTGGGACATACTCATTTATGCTGGTAACTGGCCTCTGTGAGTACTAGTTTTGGGCCCTTGCTTTAAAGCATGGTGGGCTAAGGTTAAAGAACTAGAGATGGTCTCTGTGTCTAGAGAGAGACAATAATCAGACAATAGGACAGAAATCTCTTGATATTTAGAATATAATGTTTGCGCAGAAGAATAACCCAAAACATAGCAGTGATCTTGAATTTAACTGACATTTACGGTACAAGTTAACACACAAGGAAGCTACTTAGAAAACCAAGCTCACAGAACCCTGAGACTGGGCACTTTTTGTCTCTAGGCCAGAAACAAAGGTTCCTGGTGGACGTGAAGGTAGAGCATTCGTCCTGGCCTGCTTACAAAGAGCTGCTCTCACTTCTCCTTTTTCACCAGGGACATCCCTTCCCCAATGGCACACTCAACTTGACAGACATGTCCTCAGTTCTGTTTAACTTCAGCAACTTGGGTTAACTCAGATAGGAAAATATTTGACCCCTGTATCCAAAACAGAGCACTGATTGGCGCTTGCTATTCAACATGATTTGGTGTTCCAGAAAACCCATTCCTTGACCCTGAACAATATAAAATGTTTGACAAGAGGAAGAGGGCTACTCACAATCAGAATGTGATCCCGTCCCATCGTAATGACTGTCCGGTTCACCGTGCGAAGTAGATGGACCATGATTTCTTGGATGTGGTGATAGGTGAAGGCCTGTAACATAGTCAGAGACATTGTGTGAGAAAAAAGGACATTGTTTTCACATACCTTTACCAAAGGACACATAACAGTGTTCATATGTGGCATACACCAAGATTACTACTACCAGCACTAGCACCGGTACCAGTACCATCATCCCCACCATCACCATGATCATCATCACCATCACCAGCATCACCACCATCATCCCCACCATCACCATGATCATCATCACCCCTATCATCATCACCACCACCAGCACCACCAGCATCCCCACCATTACCACCCCATCACCATCACCAGCAGCAGCACCATCATCACTATTATGACTGCCTACAACACTACCATCACCACCACCAATACCACCATCATCACCACCACTAGCACTATCAACACCAGCACCAGCACCAGCACCATCACAATCACCACCTTCACCCTCACTGTCACCACTACCATATCACCAGCACCATCGCCACCAGTGCCAAATTATTACCATCATAGTTGTCATTGTATCTCTATTGCCATCAACACCTGTCATTGGGTACCAGGAATTTCATTAACCATTTTAATATGTTAGTGATTAAAAGATTAAGCTCTGGAATCAGAAACAATTTTGAATACCAACTCTGTCAAGAATTATGGAGCTACACTGGCTTAGTTAGCTAATTTCTGTGCACTTTGGTTTCTTCATCTGTGTAACAGTCGGTATCCAACTTGGAATAAAGAGGGGATGTAATGCAGGGGCCCAATTATGCAGGTGATGAAGAAGCTGAGACGCTAAATGAGGTAACCTCAACAGCAGGAAGCCACTATCCCTACTAGGCTGGAGGGGAAAATAGAGGAACCAGAGTTCCTGGAGCCCAGGAACTGGGGTGATGTGATGGGGACTGTAAATTTGGAATGCTTATGCAACCTAAGGTTCATGATCCATCTTCAGGGAAATCCATCTTGAGCCAGGTTGTGACATTTACTTTACATATAAGTCTCTGAGTTCTCGTTAGGGCTTACCAATGCTTTTGTGTGGTAGGCAAGGGTTTCATGCATTTTCACCTATACTTTCAGGTCCTCTACACAGCCTTGTGCAGAGTTTCACCCATGCATAGTTGGGAGGATGGTGCCAAGTGGAATGGCCCTAGGATTTTATATTCAGAAGCTCTGGTTCTGAGTGCCAAATCTGCGCTTGTACTCTGAGACTTTTCTGAATTTTATGTGGCCTGTTCTGATGACTTGGAACTATGATACAATACACTATGAAGCCTTAGAGAGAGAAAGACTTGAGTTTGGGAGCAGCCTGTGTCTCCAGGACCTAGCCAGAGTGACATAAAGCAAGTGCTAAATAAATGGTGGCTGAAAAAGCAGATGACCACTCATACTATTTGTAAGCACCTTATTGAACTTTGCTGCTTTCAGTTGGATTGTGGTTTGTCTCTTAATGTAACGCATGAAAGGAAAATAAATTTATAGTAAGAAAGAAAATGATGTACTTATTAAAAACTGACCTCCCTTCCGGACATGGCTTTCAATGATTATTGGCATCCAAAGATGAACAGCCCAGAACATCCTTTCTCTCTCTGTCCCAGACTCACTTCTTCTGCACTTGGACTACTCCCAATTCTCCAGCCCCATGGAGCTCACCAGCAGAACCTCTGCCACCAGGGCTTCCATTAGAGCATATGTTGTAGAAACAAGTTCTCATGCTCCAACAAGCCCAGCCAGACCTCAGGCTCATGCTACATTTGAGCTTCCCCACCCTCCAGACTCCCCTGCCCTCCACGCTCCAATGCTGAGGGGTGGTGGAGAGAGCACATCCCTTTACTTCTTGACTGCAGGTGAGACTCTCCTGACTTCCTTTCTTCTTTATTTCTTCAAGCCTTTTTACTGACTTATCATATCCTATTTTTTGCATTATGTGAATATGATGCTCAGGGTAATAACAAAAATAGCTAATGCTTTTTGAGTGTTTACTAAATGCCTGGCATCTTCCTAAACACTTTATGTCATCTCACAAAGAGAGGAGCAATATTATGGTCTTTATTGTTCAGATGAAAAAAACTGAGGCTCAGAGAGGTTAAATAACTTGTCCAGGGTCACCCAGCTAGAAAGTCAAAGAAAAAACATTCAAACCTAGCAGTACGGCTCCAGAGTCTGCTCCTTGCCCAAACTTACCCAGACAGACTGGAACACTAACATAGATCTCTGGTTGCTATTTGGGGGCTTTGTCAACCCCTTTCCATCTTTCAAGATGAATAGAAACCCCTTCCTCAATTGGGCCAACTTCTAACTGCCTTCAATGACTTCTGATCTTTTCTTCCCCTTTTAGAAAATCTTTAGTGCTTTGGCTTCATTACTGCTTTATCTTCTCTGCATTCCTTTGCCATTTCATCAACTTAAGCCCACTGCCAATTTATATAATGGTTTCCCTTTGGTGTTATTTTTCCCCAGTATTACATTTCTTTCTTTTTACCAAAAAGATAATGAAACCCTTTTCTCTTCACTTCCTCCCTGCCCCCTGCTTCTTTTAAATAGCTATTTCTTCTTCACTCAAAGAGTAGCAATTAGACTGTTCAGAAAGTTTGGTATTCAAAAAGGGAAAACTGTCCAATTCAATTCATTTTACTCTGAAAGCTGCCAATATGAAAGGTGGTGTAGCAGAATGTGTTGGGATCATCAGACTTGAGTTTGAATCTCAGTTCTGCTCATTTCAGCTGGGTGACCTTGGACAAATTACTTTTCTTCTCTGAATTTCAGTTTCTCTATTTATAAAAAGTGGCAAGCAACAGAAATCTCAAAGTCCTGGTTTGAGATATGTAAGGAAAAGCAGGGAAAGCCCTTGATAATACAAGTGGGCACAGAGTAAGCCCTAAATAAGCAGCAGTGACTATGCATCTTCTCTGTGGTCTGCAGCAACATTCTGGCTAAGCTTGCAGATTCCCAGCACGTAGCAGAAAGTGCAGTAAAAGGCGATACATAATCTAAACTCTGGGTGATTCTGAGATGTCACCCGAAGAATGGATAGTGTATATGCAAATGGAAAACTTTCAAGATGAGAAACCTGTGCTAAGCAGTAAAAATGCAGCCACAAATCACCCACTGTTAATTGCTCCATTGCCAGGCGAGTGGAGGGAATCTCTAGGAAAGTGTCTTCCGGGCTCAAACTAAACAGTGGCTTGTAATTGAAATGACAAAGTCAGTCTTCCCATTATGGCCCTGGCACATAAATTAATCTATCCAACTTAACATACAGCAACTTGTGGTGATTTTTTTTTTCTTTTAATGATTAAAGGCTGTGATACCGGGAAAGAATCTGAGTCCTTTCTTTAGATGAAATTTTATGCACAAGCCCAACATATCACATAGTAGAATGAGAGCTGAAAGTGGGGTGGGGTGGTGGCAGGTCATTGTCTGTCTTCCTGACTCACCCTGGGCCTATGCCAGCCCTAGGACTTCGTCGAATGCAATGGGAAACTACTGATTTTGCATAGTATTTCCAGAATAATAACAGAACATACCATATCTGAGGCAATTTTAAGTAATAATACACACACATGGCATTTCAAAACATTGAATCAAATTATGTGAAAGGTGTTCCCTTTTATCATTTTTCTTTTAACCCTTCTATGATACCAAGTAGAAAAACATCTCCCTTTGGTGCTGATATGTCTTTAACACTTCTGTAGTTCAAATAAAACCCCTTTTTCAAGGAGCGAAGTTCTTGGGTCAGAGCAGATAGTAGACAAAGGCATCTTGTTAAAACTCAATAACATTGTTTTATGGTGTTCATTTTTAAAGTTATATATATGACAGATGTTCTGGAAAAGAATCCCAAACTTGGAAATAAAGCAAAAGGCATGTTTTTTTTTAATAGACGGATTCTGATAAGCCCAAATGGGGAAGAGGAGTCCTCTTACTCTCTTGGGAAATGTATTTTTGTTTGATTAAGCACCCACAACTGACCAGAAAGCAGAAATGTAACAGCCTGGTGAAGTCAGAGGTTAACGTGTAGGAAAATGATAAAGTATGATATTTGCTGTTTTATGAAAGGTTATATAGTTCCATTGCTCTGTAGAAATTTTTACTTCTATTTTATATAAGAACAATTTTTATATAAGCATAACCCCTCTTCTGAAACTCAAGAATCTTAAATGATTTTGAACCAGCTCTTTCTTTTCAGCTTTTCCCCCAGTTCAATAAATACAACTTTGAAATGTGCTCATATGAGATAATGTGCTAAATGAGATAATATTCTTAACCATTTGAGAATTCTACTTTTACACAAGTGATGCTAACTCTTCATCATAAAAGATAAGGATTGCACTCCTGTTCTCCTGCCCAGCTCAACGAGACATCTGTATTCTTCCAATTTCTCCTTCTTACCATACAATCATAGTATAATTTTGATTTGATCAATGTTTATTTATTTATTTATGTATTTATTTTAATTGTTAAATTTGTTAAGTAGGGTTACATTGGTTACATAGGTTCTAGGTGTACAACTCTATAGTACTTTGTCTAGGTGTTACAATATGTGTTCACCACCCAGAGTCAGCTTTCTTTCCATCACCATATATTTAGCTCCCCCTCCTCTCCCAGCCCTCTCCCCACTTACCCTCAGGTAACCACTAAACTATTGACTGTGTTCATGAGGTTTTGTTCTACTGTATGACCCAGATATTCCCCTTCTGGGTACCTACCAAAAAACTGGAAAACCTTAGTCCATAAAAACATATGTACCCCAATGTCCATTGTAGCACTGTTCACGGTGGCCAAATCATGGAAACAACTAAAGTGCCCCTTGATAGATGACTGGGGAAAAAAGCTGTGGTGGATTTGCACAATGGAATATGACTGAGCGACCAGAAAAGATGAAATGCAGCCATTTGCAACAACATGGATGGAACTTGAGATCATCATGCTAGGTGAAAAAAGCCAGACAGAAAAAGCTAAGGATCAATATCTAGTTTTAAAATATTTTTATGTGTAAATGTCATTCCTATCCAAGTTGCAAACTAAGACAAATTCCCATTTCTTATACAACTTTTTATTCTCCAAAAGGAAGAAAGCAATCTGGAAACAAATCAGAGATTCCTTTTATTAAATCGTTTTCACTCAGTTTTTTATGCTATCTTTTCCTGATTCATGATTGCCTCTTCAGTTTTGCAAAATTCTCTGCCTAGTTTAAGTTTGCTTTGCTGCACAGTCTGTCTCTTCCAAGTTGCTTCGCTTCTGTCTGCTTGTTTTGTGCTGTCTTTCATGGTGACGTTTTTTCCTTAGTTCTCTGTAACCCATGGTGGTTAGATTCATATTTCGGTGTGAGTGGCCCACAAGCTGGTTACTATAATAACTCTGAGCAAGTAAGCAGAGCTGTGGTCTGTGAACTTCACTGCAAGGTGATCTGGTTGGACACTTAGTTGGAGAGACTCAGATATCTACATAGACAAGTCTTTCTTCTTGGGCTGGTTGGGTTCCACAGACAGGAATTCTCTGATCTCGTGTCTAAAGGATTAAAGCCTGGCTACTATCAATCCAGGAGCTGAACAGGAGAAAAGTGCCAGAAGCTTCTGCTTCTAGGGTGTGTATTTTGATTGAAACCTTGTTTTGAGTGTGGTATTGCTGCCCTCCACTGCTCCTGGTGTCTCCTAGTCCAGGTGCCCTCTGTCTTATCCTCTTTATAGAATAAACAGCCAGTGAACCAGCTGCACAGTCAGGCTGCTTCTTAAACAGACATGCAACCGATCCTCTTGTCCTAGCTCCTCCCCTTTACCCCCACCCCCAGGGGCCACTGCTACCACCAAGTCCTGCAAGGGAGGTTTGGGGCAGGGAGGGGAAGAATTTGGGTTTTAGATTAGATGAGATTTCAGCTTTCCCCACTGTGGGCTTATGCATCACTCTTCTTTTTTAAAGATTTATTTTTAGTGTTTTTTGACAGAGAGAGAGAAATACAGAGAGAAGCGGGGAGGGCCCAGAGCAGTCTCCATAGTTGACAGCATTAGTTTTCCATAGTAGTTTCACTCCACAGGTGGGTGCGGGGCTGCGCAGGGCAGGAACTGGGCTGGAAGCCTCCTGCATAGGAACTGGGCACACCCCAGTTCAGCATGTGGGTCCTCATGGGTCGGGGCTGGGATTTGATCCTCGGGCCCTGGGGCTGCAAAGCAAGCGCTTGACCCACTGAGCCATCCCGGCTTCCCCCACATCGCTCTTCTTGAGTCTACTAAATCATTTAGTATTTTTCCATATGATATTTACCTTCCTCTTACAAAACAACCTTTCTTTTCTTTTTTTCTTCAGTAGGTTTGTAAGACAGAGAAAAGAAATATGTGCCTCTGCTTAATCTATCATCTTTACAGGGATTTCTACCCTAAATTTTCATGTTTAAATGTTTATAAGTGAGCTCATTTAACTGGAAATGTTAGAAGTACATGTTAACGGACAAGATTGTGTTATGCAAATGTCAGGTTTGAAAGGAGTTCTAGTGTTAACCCTCATTTTACAGAAAGCAGTGGGGAAAGGCGGCTTGCACAAGGTCAGTGACCAGTGACAAGCAATGTCATCAGAGCTAGAATGAAAAACCAGTTCTGCTGAGCAATGCCTGGCCAACTGCTCTCCCTTCCAGCTCAGAGGCAGCCTTGGTTCTTGTGTTCATGCCAAGGACAGTCCCAGCCCCTCTGCCACTTTGTCTTTAGGCCTTTTCGGAACCAAGATGAAGACCACAAGGTCACAGTTCCGGAGATGAATCCAAAGATCTTGTTATTTTTTTCTTAACAAAAGAGAAATAATGCATATTCTGATCATGAAAACAGCTGCAATCTATGGTTGCTACTATTTTTCTCTGCTCTGGATTCCTATATAAGAGGCTTTTTCAACATTTTTTTTTTTTTAATTTTGAAGGCACCACAAACACTTACCTAGAAAGAATATATCCCAACTTTCACAAGATATTAACAGTTATCATCTAAAGCAGAGGTGCCCGCTCACCTTGTTTTGCCCCTCAGTGTAGTAGTGTGATTTTCTCATGAGTTCTAGGTTTAACACTACTCTTTCTTCCTGTGTGAACTGGCTTATGTTTTGAAAGACTTGACTTTACTGCCAGCAGCTCATTGTGTGCAAAGCAAGCAACAGAGGCAATGATAGCTAATACTTTCTTGAGCTTTTACTACATGTTAAATACTCTTACAAGTACTTTTCATACGTTAAGGAATCCTGCGAGCAGTTATGAAATGAGGGAAATACTTCTATTATCCCAGCTTCACAGATGAGAAAACAGGCCCTGACTGTGGTCACACTACACTGTGGTGAGACCCTCATCCAAGTACCAGCCCAAGCCTATCTGACTCCAGGATCCAGGCTTACAAATGCTACTGACTCCATCTTTCAGGATCACAGAAAAGAATGGATGTGGCAATACTTTGTAGATGATAAATCTTCCTGCAAATTTATCGAAAGTAAACAATAAGACAACCATTTGTGTGCACAGCTGTGTATAGCATATTGTAGAGTTTATAATATCCAAATGTAGCAAGCAAAATAAATGTCCCCAAATCAGGAATCCTATTATATAAATGACTGCTTATCCACACAATGGATTAGGAGAAGGCAGGTATATCTGAGTCTGGGAAGATAGATTTAATATATACAGTAAAAAGAGACTATAGGCCACCATGTGTAATACATATAATCCCATTTATGGTTTTGAAAATACTTATCTATGTCCAAAAATCTGGAAAATTGTACGGGTAAAACATTAACAATGATATCCCTGAGCAGGGAGAAGAGGCAGAGATAGGAGGTTAAAGGTATTCATTTATTTCCTATGATTTGTAGGACATTTTCACAATAATCATGTGTATTAAAGAAAACAGAACTATTTTCCAATTGAAAAGAAATGAAAGTCAGTGAACACACACCTAAGGGAATGTCCTGACAGCAGGTTGAATGGATACACAGTGAGATTGTGACCCCTGCAGGTGTGCAAGGGTGAGGGCAATGCCCCTCCCTGGGCCCCCCCCCACCACATGCTGGGGTAGCCATGGAACCTTGGAGTGCTTTTGTCAACTGACAGAGGAGAGCTACAAACCCAGGCTAACACTTGTTTAAAAAGGCACAACTGGGAAACATTTTATTCAGTTTATCAAATGCTTTTAACTTCCATTTGTAGGTGAAAAAAAAAAAATCTACTTAAAGCAACCAAGAAAGATATAACAAAACCATTGCCTCCAATAACAACAACAACAACAAAATCCAGTTGTGCTTACAGAGAAATGTTGCTTTCATTCAGATCCTATAAGTTACTTCATGGGGGTTTTGTCAAAATATACTGGAACCTCCAGCCTGCAGCCTAGAGCAGAAAAAAAATTAACACCCCCAAGGTCTGTGAGTCTTCATGCTGATGAATGGAGCCTGGTTGGAGCCACTTACAAGAGGTACCTCAGGGTGTCTCCTTCTGTGTTTTGTTCTTCAAAACACGAGGAGTCTGTGGGATTATGTAAGGAGTGGACAAACAAAACAGCTAATATTTGCTGATTTTTTTTTTTTTCTGAATTCTTACTACGTACCAGGCAATGGGCTGTGTGCTTTGCATTTATTATCTCAATGCGTCTTAGGAAACCTTTGGGGATAAGTATTACCCTATTTTAAAATGTAAAAGAAGATCCATTCTAATTATTAACCCCACTCAATATTTATTGATCAGTTAATATGTGCCAGATGTTATAACTCTTTTACATGTACAATCTCATTTAATTCACAAAATAATCTTATTAATCTGCTACACAGGTTCCCCGTGCTAGCAATGAGGAAATTCTGAGGCTTATGAACCTTGTGCAAAGTCGCAGAACTGCAGGTGATGATGCAGCTGGATGTGAATCCATGTTTTCTTGGTTGTATAGCTCATGCATTGTGTTCACAGCTATTTATAGCAATTTTGTATTGTATGGAATATCCAAATGCAGCAAGCAAGATAAATCCTCAAGCAATGGACTTCTTTAATGTTTCTACAGTAGTAATGAGGATCTGTGGACTATTTATAATATTTCAAAAAGCTTATCAGAAACTACATTCTTCCCTCTTTAGTATTACCACATAGGCTAATTACATTGCCAAGATTCCTTGTTTAAATGAGAACAAGATAAATTCCAAGTGGGCACCATGCTCAACTTTGCTAGTCAAAAAATTATGAATGCTGTTTATGTATTATTACTTTTTAAAATATGTAAACTGATTAATGTTTCATTTATGCTGCTTGTCTGGCAGACAAATTAATACACTTTTTTAAAGATTTATTTTATTGCTTTTGACAGAGACAGAGAGATAAAGACAGAGAGAGAAAGAGAGCAGGGGAAAGACCCAGAGCAGTTGCCATAGTTGTACGTTATCAGTTTTTGACATGGTTTCGTTTCCACAGAGGTGGGTGGGGGCCGCACAGGGTGAGAACTGGGCTGGGGGCCTCCCACATGGGGAGTACATTGGTTCGCATGAGCCAGGGCCAGGATTCGATCCTTGGTCCCCAGGGTTGTAAAGCGAGCACTTAACCTGCTGAGCCATCCCAGCTTCCCCAAATTAATATTTTAAAACATGCACGCATGGGCATATAGTAAGAGATGGTGGTGAAAACCTCACAGTGGCAACAACCTCTGCTACTCTTTTCCAGAGAGCCATTCAAAATAACGGCTCCCATCCCTCCGTGCCCTGACTTCCCAGTGAGCTTCTGCTGTCCCTCGACTACCGCCCTCCTCTCTCTCCCAGTCCACTGGTGGTCTAGAGTTTCTCCGCTGGCCCTTCGGTTTCCTTTTGCTTTACGCCTCTGCTTCATCAGCAACCTTCCTCTCCAATCCCAGGGTGGCTGCAGCTGAGCAGGTGCCTCTAAGGACCAGCATGATTCTCTTCCATCCCAAACGATTTCCCAAATACACCTCCAATTGTTTATTGATATCTGAAGTTCCATGGATAGAGTGTCATTCTTTGACTTAAGGCTAATTCCCCCCTGTTATAAGGCAGCGTTAAAATGAGAGCTTTAAGATACTAGACTATAAGCCCTCTGAGGAAAGTGTCCTAATACATCTACCCGCTCCTGCCTGACGCCCTGTCCCTGCTGAGCAAATAGACTGGGAACCATCTGTGAGTTCCTCAGGGTATGGGATGAGATCTGTGCTATTATTTCAGGTTCAAATTCAGCACTGGCACCTGACACAAAATAGTAATTGTCACAATTCTATTCAGGGGATGTAGCATTTAATTCATTAATTAATTAGAAAAGCTAATGTTAGGGGTCAGATAACTGTCATAGAGAGTAAGGGAGATGCTTAGGTGAGCAGATGGAATCAGGACCCGGAAACCTCTGGTCATAAACTCCCTCAACTGCACTGGCAACATAGCCTGACCCCACGTGAATGACAAAAGGGATCAGAGACAGGGGAAGAAAGAAAGAAAAGACATCTTCTACCCTCCTTCCCACAATGAAAACACCCCTAATCAGCGAGCCATCTTCCAGAGAAAGAACACAGACATCAGACAGCTCATTGAGTGATGATTGACCTAGTTTCCACAGCAGGGTCTCCCCATTTCCAAACTCAACAGCCCTTTTTTTTCTTTTAAATTGACTCTTTCCCCACAAATCCCTTCTGAGTCAGGCAAGCACAAAGCCAAGTTCAGAGACGGGTCTCATGAAACATCCCAGGATTCTGTGTGTTGGCCAGAATTCAGGGCCCATCTTCACTGGCACATGTGCTTTGGCACCGATGATACCAGAAACTTTGTAAAAGTTACCGCCCACAGGAGGCTTTAAAATCTTACCTGCAAATGTCTTTTCCTTTGTGTAGAAGGGATGGAGAAAGTAGGCCAATCTTAAATGCAGGAGAATTGGCCAGAAAAGAGCAATAAATCTGAGGAGTGAATGTGTGTGTATCTTCTGGTCTACCTGAGCAGTTATAGAACTCAATGTTGTTTCTTCCGTTCAGATTGGACATAATTAAATTTAAACCCTCCCCAGAAACTCATCTCTATAAAGAACAAACAATAGAGAACGTGGGCCCCTCTCCATGTGCTGACAAAATCACGCCCCCTAGAATAAGAGCATGCCTCCTCATCTTGAGAAGGATGGAGTCTCTTTCTCACTTGTGCCCTCTCTCACCAACCCCACAGTGTGTGTGTGTGTCTCTGCTTTAATGTTGAGAAAGCATGCGCGATTGATTTCCTTCACTGCTCCATAGTCATAGTGATGACTTCAACATATTTTTAAAGTTCTATCACATGTCTAATATTTATTATCCTCTCCACGCCACTTTTTTTGGAAAGTTTAGGTTGTGTGCTCCATCCTCCGTGACTATCTCTCTCTGATTAACCTATATATCTGGAATAAACTTTGGAGAGAGAGAACAAATTTATTTTTCTGATTTATTGAAGATTTTCCAATTTGACCTGTGGTTTCTGGTGACTTTTCTGGATAGAAGAATAGGCCAGTGTTTTTCCCAGCCCTGACTTTGAGTCCATGACTCCGATCCTCCCCTGACCACCAGCTCCAGCAGGAAAGTCTGTCCTCTGAATGCTCAGCCCCTCTACTGTTCTCAGCCAGTGAGACCCCAACCTCATTGGTTAGTAAGACTGATTCATCTTGAGCCAAATCTGTGGTTTTTTTGCCTAGACATATAGTAGGAGTTTGTCACTGGCAAGTGCATAGCATCTAGAAGCAGTCACTGTTCATGATGTCCTAGGTCTGGGGTGAATTTAGAGTCTTGAGAAGCCACCTAAACCTTAGGTGGCTGCTCCTCCCCAGAGCCTGACTGCCCTCCCGAAAATGAGGTGACCAAGAAAGTATTCATCATAATTCAGTATCTCCAGAAACACTGTCTGAGCCTCTACTTCAGTGGTTTATAACCATGCTGCATTTTTAGAATAACTGAGGGACTTTATAAACATAAAAATATATTCATTCCCAGACTCAATCTCTGGGGCTAAGGCCCTAAGGCCCAGGTGTTGTTATTTTTCAAATGTTCGCCACGTAATTCCGACCTGCGGCCCTGGTGGAGTGCTTGCTGTGTGCTGTGCTCTGTCTGGAGTGCTAGGTTTCAGGGACAGACACAGCCCAGCTCCTTCTGGCCCTAGTGACTAGGGAAGCCTACACAGCAAGGAGAAGGACATACAGTGTCATGAGGGAGTGCTGAGGACACTCAAGATGGGAGACCAAGAGCCCAGACTGGGGGAGGATCTGGGAAGGTGCCCTGTGGGAGGTGGTCAGAACCAGCAGGGGGGAAATGTGCATCTGACAAGCGTTCTGCTTTGACCCGTAGGGCTGTTCTCTAAGTAACACCTAACTTACTCTTAGGTGTTCTTCCTGCCAACCCCTTCCCCGTGGCTTGTGTCAGCCTTGCCCTGCCCACACTGAGTCTTGGATGCCCATCTGCTCCCTAAGGATTCCAGTTATAATCCTTCCATAGTCACAATGTCTTCATGAAGCAGAGGTCTTGGACTGTGGGCAGCTCCTTGAGGGAGCTCAGTCCTGTGGGTCTGGGGAGGTCTTGTTTCTCCCAGTCCTGACCCAGCCAGTCTTGGCTAGCATGTCCTTCCCGTGGATGGCAACCAGGTTGCCTTGGACGGCAGGATTTTACCTGTGTCTGAGATGCCCTTCTCATCCTGGTCACCTGCCAATCTCCTACTCAGCAGTCAAAATATCTGGACCGATTATCTCCTTAGGAAAGTTTCTGACTCAATCACTATAATCCCCACCTCACCTTAGGCAGGGTTGCCTGTTCTTCTCTTTGAGCTCCTACAAAATTTTATTCATGCTTCTTGGCAGTATGGGCCATGTCTTTCAACTCTGAATGTCTGCAAAGTGTAGCATCGGCTTGAACCTGAGTAAGCACTGAGCACATGAATAAATATGTGAAATGAAGGTGTCCATGGATGGATGGGTGGTTAAACAGATGGATGAAAGGATGAATAGATAGATGGGTGCATGATATTGCCTAGAGTTACATCTTCTCAATTCAGAGTTTGATGCAGAACAGTAGCTGTGCTCAGTTAGTTATTCTTCAAAAGTGAAGAACCTGGTGGTATTTTTCCTTATTTTTCTTACACATGCCACCCCCTTCTCTTTTTCTTTTAGCTTTTACCCTATAACCAAGAGGACATAGTATTGGAACTCGTCTTCCAGAATAAGTTCCAAGCAGATAAATAATTAGGCTTTTGGAAGTATTTTGGAAAATTCTAACTATTCCTCCCCAACCTTTGCTGAATCATGTCACTCCTGTCCCAGATCTGAAAGCATCCCTCCTATTCCCTAATGAATGACTCTATTTACAGAAAATAATTCTCCACTTTCCACAGAGGTTGCTCTCAAGCTCTGTCCTCTAGTGCCACTCCATGAGGTTCTCTGAGGCATCCACAGCCATGGTGACACTTGCTGAGCCTGAAGTGGGGGAGGGGCATCAAATAATACCATCTTTGCCTGCATTTTTACATTTCTGATCCCTCACAAAAATGTGTAAGATAAATTATGTCTAACAAAATCAACTATCTCTTTACCTACTCACATGATACCTCTAAGCTATGCAGAGCATTCTTTAAAAACAGTCATTATTTACTCAACAAACACTACCAGCAACAAAAATGACACAGTACACCATAAGTCCATACCTGCACCATATCTAACTCCTCATTCTTCTGTGATGCCTTCCGGTGCTTGTGCACACAAATCCCTATGACGCACGCAGACAATTTGTGTTCTGCTTTTTCCAGTGAACACAGCGTAAATGTTTTTATTAACATACTTGATGGCCAAGAAGAAGTCTCTGTTTTCACTTATTCTTTGAGGTGGTGTAAGGGAAAGGTTAGATTTAGACAAATTGAATTCTGGCTCTGCCACTAACTTGCCATGTGTAGCCTAAACCTATTTATTTAAACTCCTGTAAGCCTCAGTTTGCTCATTAGTTACATCAGTGTGATAATTTACTCTCTAGATTCTGGTTAAAATGTACTCAGTTCTGTATATAAGGTGCTTTACACAGTGTTTAACTTACAGTAGGCATTCCTTAGTATGTGACTCACAAGTAACAGTAATATTTTATAAATATAGATCTATCATGGATTAGAATATAAAAGTATGCATGAATAATTAAGACAAAGCACAGGATTCAAATAAATTCAGCCTTTGGGTTCCGCCCTCATAATATTGAGAGATTATAGCCACTCATCTGAAGTTAGTGATACTTAGGTGGAAATGCTTGAAAAGAACTGAAACCCATCCTCACTCTTTCATAGCCATGTCTGAGTGACCTGCCTCAGATCATCCAGACTGTCAGAACTAGAGCTAGAAATAGAATTCACATGTTCTCAGAAGCTGCTTGAAAGGCTCTCATGCTAATTTCACCTTCCTTGTCATCAAGACCTCAACCAGCATAGCATGAAAAGCAGTCATTAGTAATTAATCAAATAGTTTTGAAGGGATTACATTGGGGTAAGAGGGAAGGAAAGAAGAAAGGTACATTAAGTAACAACATGATAGTCATCCTGACTAACAAACTATTATGGAGAGGTAAGGATCAGAGAGGCCATGTAAGTTCCTGAAGATCACACAGCTAATAAGTGGTAAAGGTGAGATTTGAATCCATGTCTGTGTGTCTCCAAATTTCATAATCTTTCAACAACAATTAAACTAAATGAAAATCAACAGATATTTGTTGACCAGGTGGGGAGACGGCAGTGAACAAGACAGATGCAGTCTGTGCATCCGTGAGGCTAATTGCCTAGATGAGTAAACAGAGAGTTCAAAGGTAAGCAAAGTGTGATGAGTGTCAGGTTAGATGAAGTACCTACAATATTCATAAACTAGTCATGCAATGAGGACAAGTAAATCTCCTCTCTGTCCCAGTGCTCATTTACATGATAGGTTAAACACGTTCACATGGCCTAGCCTGGGAATTTGACCACCATTATTCTTCCACATTATTCCTGTAGCAAAATGCACACTGAATTCTAAACTGATGTATAAACAACTTTGAGAGCACAATACTCAGAGGTGGTGCCTATTTTTTATGTGATGTTTTAATGCAACAGCAGATTTACCTTTCTCATTAGGTTCTGCTGAGTATGAAAAATAAAATTAGTATCAGCATGTATTCTAGAAAGCAGAATAATTGAAGATGAGAGGATCAATCAAATCACAAAGATCCACTATTGAGCTTCTGCTCAGAGCTCGGCACTGCGCCCAGGTGTTGTAGAAGTAGTAGGTAAGACAGAAGACTGGAGCTGCCCGATCCTTGGAGAGTCTATGAACCAGATTCATGCCATCCACATGAGACCCTTCCAGTAAATGACAGGCTATGCCAAATCTCCAAGAGGCTGAGATGGACACATATATGTCAAGAAATGGGCCGGGTGGGTCAGAGAGAAGGGGAATCGACCCAGGCTTCTCAAGACAGCTCCGATTGGATGTTCAGAGAGAGTTCACAGTGGCGGTGGGAGGAGTGTTGACAGTGGAGAAAAGTGTAAGCCAAGGGGTGCTCTGATAAATGAAGAGACCGTTGAGACCAAGGACCAGAGTTGTGGAACACAGGGAACTAGGTCTCAGAGGAAGCTGTGAATGAAAGAGCATGTCTTAGTCACCTTTGCGTCCCCAGTGCCCAGAACGGTGCCTGACAAACAGGAGGTGCTCTGTTCATGTTTTGTGAGATGGAAAGACATTGCCTTAGTTGAAAGGAGAAAAAACAACAACAACAAAAATAAATGTGATAGTCCTATGTTAACATAGGCCAGATAGGCCTGACACGATAAGAACAAATGTAAACCTGAATGTAATTACGTGCTAAATTCTATGGTAAAGCCACAAACTGTCAGCATGCAGCAGGGGAAGTGACTAAGGTAGGGCAAAATGAAAATCTGGGATGGTTTTCTTCATGGAAGCGAAAATTGGGTTGGGTCTATCAGGACAGACAAGGTTTGGTTCTCAGGAGTCACAATTCAGAAGCTTATGGGGTGAGGCATGTGATTTCGGTCATCCGGAAAACAATAGAAAGTAGTGGGACTGTGACTTTTATTAAATACTTTGGCAAGTCAAACACACGAGATCTGTGGGCTAGATTCCTGTGGTGAACCACTCACTGGAGAGCCTCAGGACTGACCATGGACAGAAGGCAGAAAAATCATGCTTCCCAGATGGAGGAAACGGGTAAATGACAAAGAAAGAGGGAAGGACTTGAAGGCGTGGCAGGAGAACAAGAGACTGGTCGCCCCAGAACACAGAACAACGACTGAAAACAGTAGGAGAAACGCTCAGTTAAGTTTGAATTCCAGGTAGCAGAAAAGTCATTAAACAGAGAGTCAAAGATAACTTTAGCAGCGCTTGTTGCTTGAAGAAGCTAAAATTAAACGTCTCATTTTCTAATCTTGGCTGCTAAAGTCCACTGTGTTTTTCTCTAAGACTGATGTTGTCTAAGACCTCCCTGAAAACATGTGCCTTCTAGAACTCTTGGATTGTTTTCTGGAAACTTCTCTGGTGCAGTTCCTGGTGCTGCCCCCACATTGTATGTGACAGGTGGAGCACAATAGACAGAGCTGTGGGTCTTTAAAAACAAAGCACTTCTTTTCTCCCTTAACACGTTTCACTTAAGGATTCACATTTATACCAGTTGAGCAAATCAAAGTTATAGTTCCCTCAGTAACTGTAACCTGGTCCAAACATAGCTCTATTTTTCTGCTGCTGAGTGAGCTTTTAACTCATGCATCCCAGCTGTGAAGGGGAGATTTAATTCAGACATTATGCCGAAAATGCTTTTTTGGAGAGCCAGTAGCTGGCCCCATGAAGGTGCGGTGTAAATGGCTGTTCTTGTGCTTTTATGCCCAGATTCCCCATGGACAGGATCTTTCACAGCATTCTCCACAAAACTGCAGAGGAAAAGGAAAAGGAACCTTCTCCACTCCTGCAAGCTGCCACACTCGTTCATTCATGGGTCAGATCCCAGATCTGTCATTGCAGGTAATTTGTGTTGACGAAAGTCGGTACACAGAGCCAGGGCCTGGGGGAGAGTAAAGTGATGAAGATGCTTGCTCTGGGGAGGCATCAAAATACTCAGTAACTGAGCTAAAGCAAATAAATGCCATATTAAAAAAAAATTAGTGCAAAAAAATCCACGATAAACATAGTATCAAAATACAAAATACTGATTTTGAAAAAAAAAATGTTGCATTGAAATATTATTTTTCTTGAATACTGAATTGTTCTTGTCCCCTTACTCCTTTCCCCCACCTGCAGGCAAATGCCTCCATTGCCTCCACCCCACCCCTGTCTTGGCCCCGGGAGGTGGTAGAGGTGGGTGTGGAATAGAGGATGGAGGGAGTGCCCAGAGCCAGCCCATCATGGATCTGGCTGCAGGCAAACGCTTATAAACGTTGGTGGGGCAGATAAAGAAACACTGAAGACACCCCAAGAAGTATTTCCAGTTGGTGCTGATGGAAGGGAACGTGTTGGATTATTCATTTTATTGGGGGGCGGTCTAGTCAACCATCAACGAAAGCTGTGCTCTGATTTTCCAGGTGGATTCGCTGAGGATGAATGAACCAAAGGTCGTCTGGTGAGCTCTGCCAGTTCACCCACTTCCCAAGCCAAGAGCAGCTGACCATCATCCCGAACACTGGCCTAGGAGTTACCATGGATGTGGCTGCCAGACAGCCCAGGGAGATCCTCGTCCAGGACAGGCCCCCGGGCCCCAGAGCCCGGGCCCAGGTTAATGTGTGCTCGTGGGTTAGGAGAGTCGCATAATTGCTCACTTGGGAGGAGGTTACACTCACCTCCTGATAGGTTGGGGCACTTAATAGTGTGGAATCCTCTAGGAAGGCTAACGTGCCACTTGTCTGGGGAGTTCATAGTTTTATCTGAAAAAGTAGAGATGCCCTTTCATCCACCACACATGTCCCTTGGTGCTGGAACAGGTGTTCTGTGGGGAGCTGCTCATCCTCAAAATGTGTCCTTTGTAAGTGAGCGTTGTCCCTTCCCTGTACATATTTCAGAAAGGAGCCTTCGTTGTTGTTGTTGTTGTTTTAATTTTAAAATATTAGATTTATGGAAAAGTTGCTAAAATAGTATGGAAAGTTCCTATGTGCCCTTTTTCATCCAACTTCCCTTAATGTTAATGTAACCAGAGCACAATTATCCAACCCAGAAATTCACATTGGTGCAATACTGTTAATTAAATGGCAGACCTTATTCTAATTTGCACAGTTTTCCTTCTAACGTGCCTTTTCTGATCCATGATCCAATTCGGGATCCTGCACTGAATTTAGTTGTCACGGTTCCTAAGTCCCCTTCAAGATGTGACAGTGCCTTAGCCGTGCCGCATCTTTCATCCGACCTTAACTTTTGAAGAGTACTAGTCCGTGATTTTGTAGACTATCCCTCAATTGGGGTTTGTTGAATGTGTTCTCATTATAAGATTCAGGTCATGCATTTTGGGCAAGATTCACCACAGAAGTGCTGTTGTGTCCTCAGTACCTCTTATCACGCGGTCCATGACCCTATTGTGTCTTTCCTCATGATGCTCCATTTAATCATTTGGTTAAGATTTCTCCACTGCAAAGTTACCATCTTTCCTTGTGCCATGAATACGGTAGATATTTTGGGAAGATTCTTTGAGACTGTGCAAATACCTTTTCTCAACATACTTTTACCCAACAACGATTCTTCCTTGTAACAATAATGACTGTGGTGTTTGCCTAATGAAAAATGAATTTCTAATCATGTTAAACCCTTTTTAAGGCTAAAAGGCCAAACCCCACTGAGGTGAAAGATAATTACCTCCCTGTGGAATGTGCCTGTTCCACAGCTGTGCGGATTAGACGTTGGGTATGAGCATAAGCAAATCCACAGCACCCCCAAGCCATCGGGTCCACCCCTCACCTATGCAGAAATCAGGGCTCTCCTTCTCACTGGCCTGTGTAAGTCCTCAGAATTCTCAGCACTGCTAGGAAAGAAACCATTGCCGGCAGGAAGAATTGTCATGGGAAATGAAACATATTTCTATGTCTGTGCACTGGGTTGCGTGTTTAGTTTGTCTTAAAGTGGCTATGTCCCTGGAGCACTCTGGCTGGCCCAGTCCCGTGAGAGCCTTTAGACAGTGGCAGACGCAGGGCTGCTGGGAGAAGAGAAGCTTGCAGACACTAAGTTCCCCTGGGCCCTTGAGTTTTTCTTGGTCGAAGCGATTCCTTTGAGTCCCAGGCAGTGATATGGTGGCAAATGTTTACCAACAAGCTCTCCAGGAAGGAAAAAAATGAAGGTTTGACTATATAGTGTTTGCTCATTCTGTTTGGTATGAGTCCTCCCTTTGTGGGTGATTTCAAGCTACTCATGTGACATCACTGACCACAGAGTTGGGAAGAGATGGGTAGAGCATGAAATAGCATTCCTGCCAGGGAACAGATGTAAATAACCTCAAGCACATGGATTAGAATGGGGTGTAACAAGATAATTAGGAAGGGACACATTTTTGAGGACCTGCTGGTTAGCACTGATTTTGATATCATTTATGTAATTACAGATATTTAGATAAATTTTAAACAATGGCATTTATTTAACAAATAACTCATGGAATCCCTAACATTTAATACTTGGTCCTCAGGATCTGTTGTTTGCCAGCTCCAGCACCCCATCCCCTTCTGGGGCATCAGGAGCTGCTGAAAGGCAGAGGGACACCCACTTCACTTGCTCCAGGGACACTGTGGGGTCCAGATACCCTGCAGGGGATGGCTCTGCTCAGCAGCAGCATGTGTGCTTCCTGGCAAACCTCCCGGGGAGCCTGTGACACCCCCAAAGCTTCTGGTGCCACCAGGACTGGCCTGAGGCCTGCCTGCCATGGGCATGGGGACAGTGTCCCTGCCAGGCTGGACACATGTCCACCATTCTCTCAGGAGGCCACCTGGCCCTTCACTGTCCTTAAAAGAATCCCTGGGGTGCTGTAGACGCAGCCTGGTGCTATGAAAGGCGCACGGGAGGAAGGGGATCGTGCAGAAGGACGGCAGGAAAACCACAGGTACTGAGTATGGATCATCTGCCAGGTACAGAGCTACGCGTTCTCACACATGTTCATGCAATTCTGACACACCTGGGGACATAGCGTCTCCACTTGACAGAGAGATTACATGACTTTCCAAGTTTCCCCAGCAAGTGAGAAGCAGAGCTGGGATGTGTTCCGCTGTTCACCAACACAGGCCAGCTGCAGCAGTACTGTGCCTGCAACGGGCGCTCCCTAAGTGTGTGGGGGAAGGACAAAGGAATGTAGGTGACCCCCAAGCTCCTGGTCATCCCTTTGCCAGGGAGAGGATGTTTGGGAAAGTGCTCCTAAGTTCTGGAGGGTAGAGTACAAATGCGAAATGGTGGGAGGCATGCGGGGCATGAGAGGCCGCTTCCTTTGGTGAGAGAGGCTCTGCCTTTTACTAAGGCTCTGATCTTCTTAGGAGCCTCTCTCGGAGACCCGGCTTCCTCCTGCATGAAATGGGAAAAAGAAAACCCACCTCGCCATGTGTAGCCAGAAGCAAACAATTGTGAGGTATGAGAAAAGAGTTTGCAGGCTAAAAGGTGCTGGGAAAGTGTACTATATGTCACCATCCGTGACCTCGTAAGGTCATTCCATTGGCCTAGCTAGGTCACATTTAACACCACAGAAGCAGAGCAAGAACAAGGGGTATGAAGAAAATGGCCCTGAATACAGCAGACGGTAGAGATTTCTGATCTATTTCGACTTCAAGTCTGGGGATTAATTAGCTGTCTCTGTTTGCAATGCAGCACAGACAAAGAATTTCAGCAGCCTTTTATATGAAATACAGGGAGCAAAGAGGTCAGAAGAAAACCTGCTGCTTTTGCATGACGCTATTGATTCCTGGGAATTAAATGGTAACGCAAAGCAGCGGCATTAGCCTCCCTTCAACCTTGCATCAGGCAGGTGCCGGGGATTCTCAGAGAGCCCAGAACTCAGGGTGTCCATGGGGGATGCACTTCCAAAGAAGACCCCCAAGCACAGACTGCACTGTCCATTTATTTCACACATGGCAGGTTAGGGGCAATGCTGGACCAAGAACACCCTGTAGACAGGTGACACCCTCTGTATGCCACAGTCCCCGCCAAACCCACTGGGACCCTATCAGAGCTGAAGATGCTAATGCTCTTTTGCTGCCAATGCCTGGTCCTCTTTAAGGGAGAGGTATGCCTGTGAGTGTGTGTGTTTGTGTGTTAAAAAATGCATGCAGCCAACATCACACATGCATATACAACATGCTGACAGATTGCCCATAGCAGGTGGGGGAGGCAGGGAAATGGGAGTGGGAACTAGGAATGAAAGGGAAGAAACACAAACACACACGAAACAAGGGAAGGCTTTGCAGACCAATGAGGAGAATGTGTCATAAACAAAGTGATTCATTCAAACCCTGCTCCTGACATCCAAGGATGGCAACAAGAAGAAGGTGCATACCCTGCTAGAATTCAGAGACCCAAGGGAAAAATCAGGCCCTAGTACTGATTGGAGCAAGTCATATTTATTCAGTTATTCATTCTTTCAACAGATAGCTTTGTGTGCCAGGCACTGGGGGGGCAGAGCTGCAGGGCAGGTGTGGGTGATTTCTGTCATCAGGACACTCTTAGTTCCACAGGCAGATAAGTCCACAGAAGGTGACAACACAGGTGCTACATAGAGCAGGCACAGGCTGCTCCTAGGACCACCATAGAGGGCCCTTTCAGCTGGCTTCTGGACGTTAGGTAGGAGTTAGTCAAGCGAACAGTGGAGGTGATGCATTCTGTCAGGGCTGATGGCATGCACGGCAGCCTAGGACTGAGTGTATGGCACATTTGAGGGATTGAAAGAATTCCAATGGAACAGGAAGATGAAGAGTGAAGGCGGAACTGGAAAGAGGCCAGGCTGAAAGTGTAAGCCTGCAAAGCTGGGGGATAAGGCTTGCTCTCTCAGCTCCTGTGCTCAAAGCCTGACACGGGACACACACAGGAAAACGTGACATCGCCATCAGAGCTGTAATACCAGTCTGAACACAGCTGTGAAGATGCAGAGAAGGGAGTCCTCACACCTGACAGGAAGAGGACATGGAATGAAGAAGATTTCAGAAAGGAGATATTATCTGAGCTAAACCTGAAAGGAGTTTAGGATCTTACTTTCCTAGACAGAAGGGAACTGGGAAGGACATCTCAAGCAAGAGAAAATGCAGGAGTCAAAGCCCTCCCTACTGGGGTCCAAGCTGATGAGTCCAAATACCAGAACCCCTTACCCAATTCTGACTAAGAGCACCATCGTGGCCTTAGGCAACCCTCAGGCTTAGTCAACGGACTCAAAGAGTTCGTCTTAACAAAGCTGGTCTGTGCGTTCTCTGCCTCCAGCACACAGACACAGCCAACGCCGCCTCCTCCCCAGAAGGAGTCATCTTCACCCACTCTGATTTCTAAGCGGGGCACAAAGCCATGGCTCTCCTTTCTGTGAGAGGCATGAAACACTAAAGTGAAAACCTTGTTTTAAGAGGGGGAAGAATCAACTTCTTCAGCATCTGGCACAACATTTCATTTTATGAGTTACTCAGCAGCGGGCCAGGCCCAGAACTAAGCCAGTGTGAAACTGCCTTCCAAAGTAACCTAAGTTGACAACTAAACATGGTCGGTGATGGGGAGAAAAGGAGTTAATTGAGACAGAAGTCAGGCCTTTCATCCTTTACAAGACCCTGTCCTTGTCATACGCAAGGACAACACAAAGCTAGCTGGGTGAGGAAATTTAACACTATCCTTAAAACATCAACACCCAGGCATGTGGACATATCCCCCTTAGCCACATGTCACCCAGAGATACAATGAAAAAGGTAATAATGGGAAAACAGAGCTTCCGCATGCCAGCCCTGCTCTCCTGGGCTGTAATTACCCAAACAATGACAATCTATTGAAGACAAGCATTCTTTTTCACCCACCAAACACACAATGCCCCACAAAAGGAATCTTGGCATTCTGCACTGTAATTGCTGAATTTCCACACTTGGTTCTGCCCCTGGGCAACAGTTCCAGCAGGTAAAGACAGTCTATGCTTGGAGTGAGAGACAGGCAGATCCATGGCGCTAACAAAGAGCCAGTAAAAAAAAAAAAGGGTGACTCTGCTGTTACCAGTAGAGAGGATCCTAACAACCAGAAGAAAAATCCAGGCCATTCACCCTGGGAGCCTTTTTTATTTTTCTTCCAAATTTCCAATTTTGAAAAATTGGTGCCTGTAGGAACCAAACAGCTAATGGTCTGCATTTTCAAAGTCAGATCTTTGCCCAGGCCTGTGAAGAGAAATTTATGAGTACAAATGAAAGGGTTTGAAGAGTTTGCCATTTTACAGTTTATTAAATGCCATATTGGAAGATGCTAGGTTTTATAGACCGGAAAGCGTTCTTCAATTAAGAAGGTAAGGACTG
>PVKE010018304.1:0-29711 GCA_004027555.1 Craseonycteris thonglongyai | reverse complement strand
GCTACCAAGCCACTTCTCTGTTTTGCACCAAGAAAGCATCTGGTGTGGAGGAAAAAAGAAGGAATTCAGAGTCAGAGAATTGAGGTGTGCCTGTAGTTGGCTACTTAATCTGAGCCTTCTTTTGTCTGTCTGTTAGTAATGTAAGGCGACCAGACGTCCCGCTTTTGGCGGGACAGTCCCGATTTTTAACAATTTGTCCTGCATCCCGCGGCATTTTAAAAAAGTCCCGATTTTTGGAAAGAATGCACGACAAGCTAGGGAACGGTGAGAGATAGACCACATTTTTAATCAAGAGCCCCCTACCTGCTGGTCAATGGTGTTCTGCTTTACCAATGTTAAAATCTGGTCACCTTATAGTAATGGCAATGCATGCTGTCCTGCCTTTTCCTCAAGTGGCTATCAAAAATGAATGAAACGATGGCGAGAGGGCTGAGATGAAGACAGAGCTGAGTTTGAGCCCTCCTGAGTCTACTTATGTGGTGTTTCCTGTTGGCGCCCTGCCCAGGCCCTGTTGGGTGAATCCTTTCTATAATTTCTGTGCCCCTTTCCCAGGTTTGGTCTGCTTTTGTGACTCATGGCCTGCACCTGTGACTCATTTGCAAAGGCTTGCCACTTAGCCAAGTGCTGGAATTGTGCAAGTTGTGGAAGCTCTTCCCAATGACTATGTCATCCTGGCTCCCTTGCCCTGGGTGGTGAGACAGACAAAATCAGCCATGGAGTGCTCCCCTCTTGCATCAGAACTTTGCCTGAAACCCCAGCCTTGCTTGTCTCTATTCTCTTCTCTCTCCTATTTCCCCCACTCAATTGCTGGTTTCTCCTGGAGGCTCCTCCTTCATAAATTACTTGCACATTATTCTAACCTCACGATGAAGGAACTTGATCTAGGACAAATCACTAAGGTCTAACCTTAGGTAAAGTGACTTACCCACCAGGAACTTTATTGTTCTCTTCTGAAAAATGAAGATCGTACCATCTTCCACACATGGTTACTGAATCATAGAAGTTACTCAGTAAATGGCAACAGTTATTTCTAAGTACATTTTGAGGCCTTCTGCAAAGCACAAGTGCAGGAGGAACTTTTTATTTTATGGTATATGAGGGGTGCCCAAATCTGTTCAAACTGGTGTTGAGGTTCAACTCTCTATGAAGCTGAATATGTCTTGTCTTTAAAATTCCAGGATCTATCTCTTCTTGTCCTTTTATGGCTCTAGCACCTGCCCTTGACCTGCCCCTGTGGTTGTGCCTCTGGGCTCTCTCTGGCAGGGCCTCTGTTTGAGGAAGGGCTTCTCTGAGCCATTTGTAAAAATAACCTTTGCTCCAGTGAGCATTAATCTCCCTTCCCTGGTCCCCAGACTAAGTGTCTGCTCAGCTTCCCGAGTGAGCATTGACGAGGTTTGTCTGTTGCTGATGAACTAGGGAAGGTCAGCTGGGGATTGCCAGGCAGAAAAGTTTCCTACATGCACAAAGCACTCAGACCCGTTGGCTCCAATTTGCTGCTGGCTTGTGGGGAAATTGTAACAAGAATGCCAGTGACTGGTTGAACACAGAGGCTGCTCCAGACCGAAGGGCTGCAGAAAGTTGTCTGATCAAACCCTGTGTTGCTGCCTTGCTCGAAGGGGGAAGGTTAGAGAATTTGCCCTGTTCACTCAGCAACATACCTTGCTTGGGGCTATGACAAGCCCTTTCTGTAGCTCTGCGTAGGAAGTGACAGCTGCTGAAAAACCTCAGGTGAAAAGAAAAGAGCCAAGGATTTCTCTCTAAGAAGTAAGTGGGTTTTGAAAGCCGTGCACTTCATATGATTAAGAAAGAAAACAAAAGAATAGAGCACCTTAAGGCAGAAAGGAGTCTAAGAGATCATACAATCTGATTCTGCACTTTACAAAGAGGGTAGAGGGAGAGGTGCTGCCCCAAAGCCATATGGTCATTGTCACAGAAGGTTGTCAAACCCAAATCTAGATGAATGGGCAGCTAGTTCTTCCATCCCATCCTTCTGCTTGGCTACTTCTTTCATTAGTTCTTCTGCTGTGCATGCACGTACCACTTTAATCTTTAGCATATATAATTTGAGCCCCCACTATGTGCCAGCCTCACGTAGACATTCTTCTGTAATTCTCACAACTTCTGAGCAGGCATTGCTACCCTTGGATGATATTCTGAGAAGTGACACAACTTGTCCAGGGTCACACAGCGAGTATGCTCCCCAACCTCTGTCTCTCTGATGAGCTTATTCCCTACAGTCCAAGATAAGGTGCTGCCTCTGAGGACTAGCTTCTGGAATCCATCATGATTATGCATAAAAGTGAGGAGAAGGAACTGGGTAGGGCTGGACAGGAGGAGGCTGGAACACAGTAGTTGGGAAGTCATTGGCTGTAGGTGACCTTTGGATTTTCTGTTAGCTGAATAAATAGTGGGATTCTTTAGGATGATGACATGAATATGTGATCCATAGACCTCATCTTTTGTTTTGGGTTTAAAGTAGATTTATAAAACTTTAAAAAAAAAACCTTGCCTGTAGTTTGGCAAGAGAAAAGACAGGCTGAATGACACAGGGGAAAACACATAATACTTGGGCTTGTATTGTTACAGATCATGAGGCTGTGGTAGCTTTGAGCTTTGGGATGAGAAAAGGAAATCAATTTAATCCCTTTTAACTAAAAAGCTTGTTTCCCATCGAAAGGAATATTGTCAAACCTCATATTCAGAATGTAACTTTATTTCCAGAAATGATTTATCTGACAGCAGATAAAATGCTTTCATCCACGTGACCACTATTAAAAGACCAGCATGCATAAACAGTGTCCATGCCTTCTACAGCCCCCTCCCTGATGAGGTATGAAAAAAGTAATGTGTAGAATGAAATATTCGCAATTTTTGGTAAACATGGATCCTTGATATATCAGATTGTTGCAGGATGCGACACCTGATGGAGGATATCAGATGCTCTTTAGATAGAGGAAGGAGATTTTATTAGTCAGCGGAGCACGAGGGGCTGGTGGCACCTAACCATGCTCTCCCCACAGTTAGATTTTTCACTGCTTATATACATTTGAGCGTGATTTTTTTTGTCTAGGTTCCCACATGTTTCTTGTGACCCAAGGTGAGGAGGGGGGCAGGGGCAGACCTTGAACCTGGGTTTCTGAGAACTGTTTGTTCTTGGCCTTGATTTCTATAATTGCTGGCTTTTCTGAGACTCAGGGACTTTTTATCTCCTGTCCTTGTGTTTGCAAGAGTCCAGGAGGCCCCTTCTTCTGTAATATTTTGAAGTTCTTCCTCTCTCAAGATTGCTGTAAGGAGGAGGAGGAAGAAAATGAATACAAGTAGTCAGAAGAAAGATGAAAGTGGCTTTAACACATTTCCTGTAGTTATGATGAAATTCTTTTATTTATAGTAGATTATATTTTTTATTTTGAAATATTAGGTCCAAAACCTTGAAAAGAAGGGAAAACACCCATGATCCTTGTTTATTATATCACTTTTAATATTTTGGTTTGTGTGTTTCCTTTTTTTTTTTTTTATTCTATGCCTGTCTCTTGTATTATTGTAATGTTTTTTGTACAATTTCATTCACTGATTTTTCCAATGAAAATATCTTAAGATTTTTTAGGTTATTATATTGCTTCTATAAACAGTGTTATTAATGGTTCCCTATTTTTATTGAGTCCTTAGAGCACAATTTATAACCTTTTTACTACCATTGAACATTTAGGTTTCAACTATGAATGGTATTAAATTTTATTAAAAAATTCAGCATCACTTTTGTATGATTTCTCTATTAATCAGGTAATATTATTAATTACATTAATAATTTTCCTAATTTTAAACCATCCTTACGTTCCTGCTATAGATACTATTTTGTTATAATGTGTTCTGAGTTTCATTTGCCACAGCTTTATTTGAGATTTAAATGATTGACTTAAGCAGAAACGCCAAGGCAGCCTTTTCTCTTTGAAAGCTCAATGGTTCTCTAGTTAAACACATCTGATTTTGGATCATCTATTTCCTAGATGATCCAGATTTCCTGTGAACTTGAACAAATTGTATAACCTTTCTTTTGATCTGTTCTTTTATTTTTATTTGGTTGTATATTTGGAAAATAGCACTCAAGGAATATAATGCTTACCTGTGATCAAACATTCAATTCTAAAAGGTAATTGGAATGATAGCACAGTAGGTCAAAATTATTGAAAATTCAGGTAGATCAACACAATATTTAAGATCAGGACAACATTTCTCTTTATTACCCTATACTTTGTATAACCAGTCTTTGAAAACGGACAGAATGAGCCTCACATGGATTGCTGTAAATGTGTGCACGTAGGCAGACTGTTACCCGTGTGGTACAATCTGGTAGGTCCTAAAGCTTAGTCTATCTGACTGCTGACTGAATAGATAGGATGACCAAGATGGCCCGCCTGACCAAAACCCACACTCACAAGTGGTTCTCATGTGCATCTCAGATTAGTGAAACACAGTGGTAGTTGAAAGATAATCATACATATGTTTTGGTCACCCTGGGTTTCAATACCCTGTTATTTGTTGATCTTAGGAAAATTCCTTAACCTTTCTGGACTTCAGTTTTATTAATTGGAATAAAGGTTTGATACCTCTCTTACCCAGTTACAAAGTGTCTTTCATGTAGTAAGTATTCAATAAATGGCATCCATTATTATTACAGTATTCCGTTGACAATGAGATACTTCCTTTACGTGTTAATGTTTCTGTGATGGAGATGAACCTCACAATTAAACAACTGTCAGTTGCTAAACAGAAGAGTTAGTTACATTGCCTGAGATTTATGACCTTGTTCATACAAGGTGGTTATTTAATCACTTGATTGTTAACTCAGTTGAATTATTTGTATCAATATAATTATGTGGGGGTGCATTTTATAATAGCTTGAATTTGGATCCCTAATTATTGGTTTAAATGACTTCAAATATACTGCATTATGATGCAGCATTAAAATAAAAAATTATTATGTTTCCAGGAGAATGACTAACACATGCCAGGCAATGCAATGAAAGAAAATAGAAACGGCCAAATTTCTCAGAATAGACCATAAAGATTTTTAAATGGAAAGTTGGGGTTAACAAGTTATATATTTGAGGTACTGTCATTTAGGTGTCAAGTAGCTCTCTCACTCTCCTCAAAAGCTGTTGGCTGACTTTCAAGAGAAGCTGCCTAACTTTCAGGATACTTCCTTAGGTTAAGACAAAGAATAAGCTATGAGGGAGATGCAAATAAAACACCAATATTCTTCTGTGTGTGTCCAAAAATAACATTGTTAATCCTAGAAGGATGAATAGGCCACTATCATGAGCATAATTTATGCAAAGTCAAAAACTTAGGCTCCAAACTTGATTAGGACATGGAAGAAAAAAGATGAAAAATATAGAGCATTGTTAAATATAAAAAGGTGAATGTTTATGTGGTTTTCCCACACATATTCCAAGGCTGTAATAAAGTGGTGTGTCTTACAATGCGCAACATATTAGAAGCTATTAATAGTACAGTATGACAGTGTGTGATATTGTGATTTATAAACAGAAATATTTGGTCTTTGTTCTGGCACAGAGCTTCAAAGACCTTGGAATTTCTTAAGTGATGAGAGTGATAAAGATACCTTCTGTTATGTTAATGAGTTGACTTTTGGAATGCCCTAGATCACCTAGGGATGAGGGCTGGTCACCAGAGGAATCAATAATGTGTCTAGAGGTTTGAGGAGATTCTGGGGCAATGGTGTTCTGAGAGGGTGTGGAAGCTCTGGGCCCTTTTCCCGTCTCCTGCCCTGTGCATCTCTTCAATCTCGTAATTCCTGAGTTATATCTTTTTATAATAAACTGGTAATCATGTGAATAAACAGGTTTCCTGAGTTCTGTGAGATGCTGTAGAAAATTAATCAAACCCCAAAAGGGTGACTTGGAGACCTTTAATCTATAGTCAATCAGTCAGAAACATAGGTGCTAATATGAGCTTGCGATTGGCATCCCAATTTGCAGGGAGTTGTTGGAACCGCTATTCTGTAGCTGGTAGATCAGAAACACAAGTAACAACCTGGGTTTGCGATGTGCATCTAATGTGGGGTGGGAGGCAGTCCTGTGAGATTCAGCCCTGAACCTGTGGAATCTGATGCTATTTCTGGGCAAGTTGTGTCAGAATTGATTTGAATTGTAGGACGCCAAGCTGGTGTCCTGAGCATTAGTTTGTGATGTGGGGACACCCCACAACCCACACTAGAATTGCTGACCGGAACACCTATGTAGTGTAATTAGCTGAGTACTTTAACATCTGTTCCTGGACTCCTAGGACAGGTTAGACTAATTCTGCTGAGTAGCAATTTACAGTTTTGTGCTTCATTGTAAGCTTGGGTTTTGTCCACATGGGAAGTCTTGGTATTTTTTCCCCCTCTGCTTTAAAGAGATAACAGAGGTAGAGAGTTATTTAGGCTAGCAAGAAGCACACATTCAAGTGAGCTTCTCGATCCTTTGGGTTTTTGTAGAGTTGCAGAGATGTAAGCGATGTTAACATAAGCTTAAATAGTACTAAATGCTTGCATTGTTTAATGCCTCACCTATTCTGAAATGCTAGTCACACACACAATGTATAGTGTAATTCTATTCTGAAACCACATCACCTTTAATAGTTCTGGCTGTCAGTTCCAACTTTAGAAACTCCAAAGAGGGTTTTCTACCTAAATTTTAAGAAGAGTCTGAGGAATCTGGCATAAATAGCCATTCTTTGTTGTATTCCATAGCTCCTATGGTGATGGAAATACAATATTAGAGATTAAAATAATAGTTGATCTTGTCTGTTTGCGCATTTGTTTTAATTTTCTGGTCTGGTCAGTGCTCCAACCAGAGAGGGACTGGGTAAAGATACTGGGTTCATTTCATTGAAGGATGTCATCTTCATGACCTCTGTTGGAATATTTTATTTTTGGACCTTGCACAAAAGGCATAAATTCTTGCTTAGAAGTTAACATAACAGAAATGAGTCGTATTCAATATGTTTGTAGCTTTAATAAGCAAAATTATATGTTCATAGTTCTCCATAAGACTGAAAAAAATAAAAAAGAGTTATTCTACCATGTTATTTTTCACTGTTTATCATGGTATTAGGAAGGCCCTTGGGACTGGGCTAGTAATTTTCTTCCTGGTATGCCACCTTTACCTTCATTAGATTGGTTCTACACTTCCAACATATATATTATGGGAGGCTGTCCAGAAAGTATCCAGCCACATAATATGAAAACAGAGGCATTTAAGGCTGGATTTATTTCTGGACAGCCCTCATATATACCAGGCAACTGTCATGCTTACATCTTATTCAGTGACATCAGTAAGTAGACAATGTTTTGTCTCATTGAGAGTCTGGAGCAAAGATTATCAGAACATTAGTCACATAGACCTGTATTTGAATCTCTCCTCTGTCACATGTTACCTGTGGGATAGTAGACAAATTACTTAATCTATAAAGTACTGCTTTATAGATTTGCCCTGACTAGAAAGTCAGTAATTTATTTAAAGTCTGGAACATAGTGGGCTCCAAATAAATGTCAAATCCCCTTTCATTACATCATCCCTTTTTTTCTCAGACTAAAATAGATTAAAGTTTATTCTCATTTATTCTCTACAGCAAGAGTTCTCAAAGTGTGGTCCCTGGACCAGCAGCATCAGCATCACTTGGGGGCTTGTTAGAAATGCAAGTTTTGGGCCCCATCATCCACTCTTGTATCAGAAATTCTGAGAGAAAACCCAAGTAAGTAATCTGTGAACTTCTCAAGGTGATTGTGATACACAAGTAAGTTTGAGAACCACTGTTGTAAATTATAAATGCCTGTTTAAAGTAGAAGCCCGGGCTGCCAGGAAAGCTCAGCGGTTGAGCGCTTGCCTCAAAATCGCAAGTTCCAGGGTTCGATTCCTAGCCCTGGCTCGTATAAACCCATATGCTGAACTGCAGTGCAACTAACTGGTAACTGCCAGGACTCTGGCTCATTGACGAAGGTTCTCTCCTCCCACCTGGGGGAGAATCCCATTTTGGTTCTGCTTCGCTTGGCCCCACATCCACCTGTGTGGAATGAAACCATGTCACAACAAATGATGTACAACCATGGAGACTGCTCTGGGCCCTACCTGCTTCTCTCTCTCCCTCTCCCACCTTCTCTGAAAACAAAACTAACTAACTAACTAACTAACTAAAATAGAGGCCAATAATTTGTTTTTGTTATCTCTGAGCACCTGTGAATATTGCACAGGTTACAGAAGTCTAACTCTCTAGTATAATGCCCAAGAACAGCCTCTGTTTTTTCTTTTGTTCTGGAGAGAGATGGGGTTGAGTGGGCAAGGAGCAATAATGGTAGTTGGATCCAAGATGGAAAACCAGCACCGAATGAAAAGCTTCTTTGGTATATTTCTTTAGCAATGCTTGAACCACTCTGGATTTTTGGGCATTTATAATTTTTATAACTTATAATTTCTGTCAATATAATAGATGTGAGATTGCAAATTTTTCTTGGTTTAATTTACAATTTGCTGATTCTAGTGTTTATTGCCTGCCCATTGTTGATATTTTTCTTACATTTTAAATATTACTTTTTATGAGATATAACTTGCGTACCATAAAATTCATCTTTAGAAACTAAATTCAGTGGTATTTAGTACATTCACAAGCTTATGCAACCATCACTATTATCCAACCCATAACATTTTCATCATCTCCAAAAGAAACTTTTTTAACCACTTGCGGTCAGTCCTTGTTCCCTCCCCACTCCAGGGCCTGACAACCATTAATCTGCTTCTGGCCCACATGGACGTGCCTTTTCTGAACATTTCCCATGTGCAAAATCATACGATATGTGACCGTTGTGTCTGGCTTCTGTTACTTAGCAGGTAAGTATATCGTAGCATATGTCAGTGCTTCATTCATTTTTATTCTATCATATGGATCTACCACATTTGTTTAGCCCTCCATTTGCTGGTGGATGATTGAGTTGTTTCCACTAGCAATTTACATTTATTGAGAGTCTATTCGGTGCCAGGCAACACCAGGCTAAGTTATTCACCCCATTTTATAGGCAAGGGGATAGGTTTGGAGAGTGTCAAGGATTTTCCCAAGATTAAGAGTGAGCAATTGGGGAAGCTGGAGTTTGAACTAAAGCAGTCACACATCAGAGGTATGAGCATATGGCTTTGGGCCCAGGGCTGGAGGACAGTTGCCACTTTTCCTGACTTGGGTCCTCCTCCCATGCAGCTGGTGGGCAAGGGCCATTTTTTCTGTGTTGTACCCTCCCCCCACATAGCATCCTACTGACCCACTGGGATCCCACACTACCCAACTCCCCCAACACTGAAGGCACCTTCTCCAGTGAGCAGCCAGTCATGCCCACACTGTGACTTTTCTTGGAAAACTGTGAGAGTTTGCAGGCCCCAGGATGGTGGCAACTGATCTCAGAGTGCTCTGAGACTTGTGTAGAGTAGCTCCAGGCATAGCACTGGCACCAAATCATAATCTACAGGAGTACCCAGAGCAGGTGACCAGGGAAACTATGCCAGGACCCCACAGGGCACCTACTACACAAGACTACCCAGCAATACTGGGAGACATAGCAGATATACCTAGTACATAGAAAGAAACAGACACAGAGGAGCACCCAAAATGAAGAAACAAGAAATACGTCCCAAATGAAAGAACAACATGCAATGACCTGGTAGAGGAATCTGTTTTTACTGATAATTCTGGTATATTATTTTAGAAATCATGTTAACAGTTACACAAAGTTTTCTTTAGAGCCATAAATAAAGAAAGTGGGTCCCAGCCTGCACTTTTCAAAACAAACAAAAAAAAGAAAGAAACAAAACCCATCGGCTTCAGGTTATTTGGAAAGGATTCTTTACGAAGCACTGTCGGAGGCACTGCTGGAGTTAATAAGCCTGCTGCTTCTGTGGATAAAGATGCTCTTTTACATTGGTTTTGCTGAGGGAGGTACAGAAGGCCTGGCTGTTGATTCCATCTGGAAATCCAGTGCATTGGGACGTGGAGAACCGGTCATAAGGTGTCACTTATCTCTAAGCACATCCCCGGATTCTCAGACAGGGTCAAGGAGTTAGCATCTGTTCTACCCAGCAACACAATTTTGACCAGGAATTGTAATACCATTGACTATTAACTGTGGAAACAGCATGCCCAAACATTTATATAAAGCGTGATTAATTAGATCAACATTATGTTGTGAACAAATTGATTTAAAATTTGGAAATGTGGCTTAGGGAAAACATAATACCAGCACTCCAGTTCTTAGAACTTCATGGAATTTCCCAATGGCCACTAAATGAAGTTGAAATTCTGAAGACTCTCATTTAAATCACTTCATGACATTCACCACACCTTACCTTATCAAAAACTTCTCCCACTGTTTCTTCTCATATGATCTGTGCTCCTACTTCTCTGCATATTTTTCTTGCTCCAACCCCCAATGCTCATCACTTTGCTATTTGTGAGTTTTTAGTCAAACAGAATTCCCTGCTTGGAATGTTCAGGTTTAAACCATTCTATACCCAGTTCAAATGTTACCATTTTCAGGTAGCCTTTCTTGAATAAGAAATAATTAATAGTTCATTTAGTTATTGAATTTAATAAAAAACAGTTTTACAGTACTACTGTATACCAGGTATTGAGCTGGGGTTCAAATCTGATTACTTTTAATAAGCATTGTCTTTCAGGGAGATAAGAAAGGAGGTAATAATATTATACTCTCAGCTGTTATAGTAGTTAAGGTACTATGAGAGTGTCATAGACAGAAAATCATTCTAGCTAATGTGTTTACCAGAAGCCACATTACCTGTGGTTGCTTCAATATGATCTTTCCCCATGGGCTAGCTTGAGATTGTTCATAGAAGGTGTTTGAGTTCTAAAAACAACTGTCCCAAGAAAGCATGGAGGAAGGTTATGGCATTTCCTATAGTTAGACGTCACATAGCATCAGTTATACATTCTCTATTGTCAGGCAGTCACAAAGATCCACTCAGTTTCAAAGACGTGGACATAATTTATCACTTAATGAAGACAGTACCAAAGTCACATTTTTACAAAAGCATGTGGGCTGGGAGATAGAGATTGTTGTGGCTACCTTGGAAAATAAAAAATGCCACTTTACCCCATGTTATCTTTTGTTTACTTACAGTACCCACATACTCCTAAAGAAAACCCTGAAAACACAAAGGGTCTGTGAATCTGTCTCAAATTTCATAAAAATTGGAGTTGCTAGGGAGATTGTGTGCTATTTTGGAGATGGGCGGGGTGGGGGGGGGTTGTAGGGTGTGGGTGGGGTGGTTTGGGGGGAGGAGGGAGAGATGCCTGAGGGATGGGGTGGGTAGTAGCTGCCCAGAGGAAAGGAGGAAAGTAGAGAACTGAGGCCGGGGGCAGCGAGAAGGGAGAACACAGAGCCAGGCCAGACCCGACTGGGGTTTTCTATCCAGGGTTGATATATGAAGCTTTATTTATCTTAACTTAGGTGTAAATAATTAATTGCGTAAGTAAAGAAATAGTGCATTTTTCTTAAGTTTTATTTGTTAAGCTTAAACAATCAATTTGAATAAGTAAATAATTAAACCTGAAGCCTCATTGATTAAGCTTTTGTGCACCTGAGTGTGAATGGGCTGAAGTCAGCTTGCTCGTGACAGGAACTTAATAGTTCCTAGGAAGAGCATTGTAGCAACTGGTGAAGGAAGCATCCAGGCTGGGGAGATTCTTGGGATTGGAGCTAGAGGGAAAGGATGGTGTTTTGCTTTCTGAGCCCATTAGTCAATCTTTTGGTATTTCTATTGTTTAGAGAGGCAGTGTATAATACATACTGTAGAGGGTCCACAATTTGTTCCTGAAAACCCGAGTTTTAATTCCTTCTTTAATACTCAATGGCTGAGCGAATTAGAAAATCATTGGCTTTAAAATCCCCAGTGACCTTATCAACAAGATGAAAATAATAATAATCTCTCTCTCATAGAGCTGTTGTTGAAATGTGGTCACGTTGTAGTGTTCATACTTTGCACAATTTCTTGAGTATTTGTTCTGCATTCAGCCTGGTATTGCAGTTTCTCTTCTTTATAATTTTGTGGAAGGTAGTCCAGATTCTCCATCATCCTCCAGGTGGAACTCTTACCCTGGAAAATAGCTTTCGTGCAGAATTTAAAAAATGTGTGAGCAGAAGAAGTTTCTGTGAGAGGAATTGCTTTGGTCAATGAGTAGTTAGCAGAACCCAAGCCCTAATTACCCAAATGTGTACAAGGACCCTCCAGTATACTCAAGTGCTCCTCTGCGCCTTGCATGATTTGGAGTGCCAGACAGCTATGCTGCTTGCATTGTGATAAAAATGGAGACACTGGGTGTACTTCATAGTTTCTCTTTTTACGTTTCTGCCCTCAGTTATGGCTACTTGAAACTTTAAACCTCTAGACGGTCCTGTGGGCTCAGCACTTAATGTAAAACAATTCCAAGTGGCTCAGTATCCCAGAAATCATGCTGGAGAGCAAGGTGGGGTTGAAGAAGGGCAGCCAGGAATTACTTCCCTTTACTTCACCTTCTGCTGGCTGTGGGTATGTGTAAAACCCAACTCTCCCGCATACTCAGTAGACTAATTTGTAAAAGTTTGGAGAGAGATCATAAATATGAAATGCAGGAGAAACAGTTGTCTGGGAGAATCTTCTTAAATTTCTTGGGAGCTTGGTTTAGATAATGATCTACAGCTAGTCGGAAAACCAAAGTTTTGACTTGAAAGCTTTTGAGGGGAGAGGATCGTGGGCAAACTTAAGTTCTTCTCACTTTGTGATGCACTTTTAAGATGTTGCATCTTCCTGACCTGCCACTTTAACAGTCTAAGAACCAAATTTTCACTTAAATCACTCAGAGCTCGCTCCTTCCTTCCTTCTTTCCTTCCTTCCTTCCTTCCTTTCTTCCTACCTTCCTTCCTTCTTTCCTGTCTTCCTCCCTCTCTCCCTCCCTTGCCTTCCTTCTTTCCTTCCACCTTTTGTAATACTAATGGTCTGCTATCTTTCAACTGCTATGTTAGACTTGGGCTACATTGTATAACCAAGGAAATGTGGGAACAGTGTTCAGATGACTTAATATTTGGTTACTTGAAAAAGTACCATTACAATAATACAGAAATTCATTCAGATTACAGCATATTTAGAAATTTTGATAGTTTTGCCTCCCAAATTTTTGAAACCTTTTCTCTCATTGGTAATATAATAGCATTTTAAAGTGACTCACCTTCTATTTTAGTGCTATTGGTATAGCAGCTCTCTTTTTGCACCCATGTTTAATCATAGTTAAATGACATGGTTTACATCATAGTTTATTCAATGATGTGATTATAAAAAAGATTTGGGAACAAATACCACCATCTTTTGGCACTCTCACAACGTACTTTGAGCAGCTTATGAGTCATAAGCAGTTACATAGCTTCCGTGGTCCTCAATCAGCAGGCTACAGAGGTGAATGCTTAGAGAGTTGATTAAGGAGAGATTGGTTATAAGAGTTGATTTTACACAGAGTGTCAGACAAATAAACAGGCAGTTTTGATGCAGCATGTATGATAAGGTAGTTCAAATATATGCTGGATTCTGAGGGACATGGGATGGGCAGATGACCCAACCTGGGGCATTAGGGAAGGATCTGGCAGAGCATTTTATGTAGAAAAGGCACTCGTTTAATATGTGCCAAGGGAAATATTCCAGGATAACAGTCATCGGGACCTGGGTCTTAGATTGATGCAAAAATAGAATCTGAGTCACTCTCCCTGTGTAAAATTCACATAGAGTTTAAGACCTTTTCTTCTCATCTGTAAATTAAGTGACTATATGCAATTTATAATCCCATTTCTTAAAATTGTGAAAATGTAGTCCATACCATATTGAATTTGAAAAAGTTACACGAGTAGGCATATGCTTGTACACATTTGATATATGTTCTTATATGATATATAACATATCACACACACACACGAATGGTAAGAAACTATACATTCTCATCCCAGTAAGTGTTCCTTAGCTAATCCTCCCCTTTTGTTTCAAAGAGACGTCTGATTTGGGTAAACCTCAGCCGAATTAATTCAATAATCTTTCATTGACTGCTCTGTGCTAGGTACTGAGGCCATAGAGAGGAAGGACCTTCTTCTAACAGGAGAAACAGCCCCTGAAACAATCATTTCAATTTATTCTTCTAAACAAAAGGATGTTTTTGGGGGTGGGGGGCAGGGTCTGGGGAATCATGGAGAAACCTACTAAGTGTCTTCCCTGCTCTCATTCAATAAATTCTGTATCACAAAAGTACCACACCGGGGCTGCTCAGATATGGTTAGTCCGGTGATGTGAGACATGAAATTGTTGAACTGATTCTTCTGCAGGAATGATATCTGCGTCACTGCCCTCAGCAGCACTTTTATAGGCGAGATTGTCCCTGCTGCTCTGTAACACCCAGAAATCCTCTGACCGCATGATCATTCATATCACAAAACAATGTTACTTTGCTTTTTATCAATCAGTTAGTCAGGCAAATTGCCTTAAACTGTCATAAAGTATAGTGTGATGCTTCCAAACATTAATAAAAGAAGCTCCTGGTTTGGCTAAGTTTTTTTCCCTCCACACCATCTTTTTTGACAGAATAAGACAAAATTCATACGTATTACAAACTAAGAGACTTGGCTTTGTTGAATTGTTAGATTTAATGCTGCAAGGGAATACGTTGAGGATGTGTTGCCAAGAAATACAAAGAGTGGAACATTATGATTAGTCGTGTGAATTTCAGGCATGAAACAGAGTTGTTTTACCAATTTTCACAAGGTTCATTACCTGGCATTGACCAAAACTTTTTTGAGAGTTCCCCTTATCAACCATGGGTATTAAAATAAGCTGCAAGAAGTTGCTTTTTGTTAGAATATTATCCACGAGCGCATATTGAATGGAAGAGCTACTAAATATAGGATCAAGAATCAGAGTAAATCAAGATAGCACACCCTATATGATGTAGTTGATATTTCAGGGGATGTCTTGAAAATTTTCCAGTTATCCTGGTGACATTATGAGCACTCTGTTCAAACTCTGAAAATGGATTTTGTATTAACTTGGTTGCATTTGCCAATAAATATAATGTCTTCTATATTCAAAAGCTTTCTGTTCCAAAAGATGTGGTTTAGGTGTGATGTTTTGTTCTGATTACTCTGAAATTTCTGAAACAAACAATCATGTATAATACATGCCACCTTTGGTGCAGTGATCAGTTTTCTATTTCATGTTACAAGCCCTATCTGGAATGAAAATGCCCGAGGAAAGAGATGTTTGAAGAAGAATCTGTTGTGTTGACTGCCTGCCAAGCTCACAGCCTGCTAGGCTGAAAGCAGCCCTAGGGGGTTCCCAAGTATAGACAGAATTTTGATTCTGAGGTCCTGGCCATAACTGATTGGACAAGGGGTAGGTGTCTGAACTGTGGTGCCTTGGTGTAAAAGTTGTTCTGCACCTGGGTGATGGTGATTATCGTTGACAGCAATGAACTGAAGTCTAACGTTCTTCTCCACGTGGAGTTTGAATAGGACTCCAGTTGTCTTTGAAAGTAGAGAACACAAAGAGGACATCATGAGGCATGTAAACAGGCTTCATAAAACAGAAGTTAGGAGCAGTAGGAGCCACGAGTAAGTGGAAACTGTATAAGCGGAAAGCTTGAGAATGCCAGAAAGAGGACATAGTATCAGAAGAGCAGTAGCAGAAGATAAGGAGAGTGTTGCGTCATTAAGAGCAGCATACTGGAGAGTCAGTGGACCTGGTTGCTGAGGGGGTGACAGGAAAACTTGGTTGCTAGGGCTTTGTTGAACTTTGAGTGGTCTTCTAGGCACGTAGCAATATTGTAGGTGAGATCTCTTTCTACTCTTCAAATTCCCGTATCCCTATTTCCATTTGGAGATAAAGTAATTAGAATGAACTAAATAAAGTAAGGGTATCTAGCTAATGTAAGAGAAACACTGCTTGGATAATAGGTGAGTGATGGTTATTAGTTTTATTCCTCCAAGTGGATATTGCTCTTTCATTCTAATCCTGCTTATATCATTCTTGAAAAAATCTTTATATTCCCAAATAATCTACTAAAATAATGAAAAATAACAGCATCTGTAATAATAATACAGATGTAGTTTTTCAGTGGAGATTGACATAAATGACTTCTTATGTCCTGCTACTTACTAACTACTGTTACTAACACTATTTATATGTGGCCAAGAGCAAGCCAGGTGCTTTATATACCATATTTCTAATTCCACTGGACACTTCAAATGCAGGTATTGCAAAGCTTATATTGCACATTGAGGAAGCTAAGGCTTAGAGAAGACCAATGAATTGTCTCAGTATACCCTACTAGTAGGAATCAGAATGGGGATCCTTACCTCAGTCTGCCTGGCCCCAAAGTGGGTGCTCTTTCCACTGCACTTCACTGTCTGACTGAGAACAGGCTTTCTACAAGATTTGGCATCCCCACAGTAGTCACAGTCCAAAGGGAACAGATGTGTATGACAGAGGGAAAAGTAGGCACTTCAAAGGACCACTGAGATCAGCGCCAAGTTGGGAGTAGGCAGGCAGTCAGGCCTGCCATTCCTGATGGATGACTGCCCATTCATCTTTTGCCCACACGGTTACTCTGAACAGGCTGCATTTATTAAGGAGCACCACTCAGCAAGGTCTTTTATTACCGGTATCAACTTAATTTATATGTAAAAACACAATCAGTTTTCTTTGCCTTGTGAGAAATCTGACAGAGAAAAAGTGACAGATGGCAGGTAGAATGTTTCCCAATTGTTGTGTGCATCATGGAAAATTGGACAGTTGGTCTATATTGGTATTTCCGGCAGAAAGCGTGGAGAAGAGGGAGCTACACACTGAAGCCTCGTTCGTCCTGTTCTTCAGAATAGGATGTCTCAGGTGGAATGAGGCTGGTGGAGGCAGACTGGCCATGAAATGTGCCAGCTCGTTAATCAGGGGCTGACAGGGCTCCAGGTGACAGAGGATACACTTACTTGGGTGGGTCTATTGAATTCCTTGAATCTTCTAAATTGTATCAAGAGGTCATAATCTCATCTTTTGCCTGGTCCAAGGGTGCTAGAATTTGGTAATTTGGGGCTAGTCCTAGTGATAAGAAGATAGTGTTGAGCAGGGGAAGATGTGTGTGGAGTCCATGCTCATGACTAGGTGGAGGGACAGACACATTGTTGCTGTTCTTAGGACTGGCAGTTGAGAAGCTGTATGAAAGGGAAAGAGTACTATTGATAAGAGCTTAATCCTCCAGGAAGTAACAGACCTTAAAAAAATTCAGTGGCCCAGATTTCAAGTAGTAAAGATGGGGGTTCTCAAGCCTTTTGCACCCCCCATTGATAGTTGGGAGTAGAAACTTGACACTTAACTTGGGCTTGGGGCACAAAGAAGTAAGCAGAGTTTTTGCCTTCAAGGAACTCACAGTCTGGTAGGGAGTGATGGGCAATTCAGCGGTGTGAGTGAGATAATGGAGTATGATTAGTGTTATAATAGAACTACTAAGAAGATTTCCCTTGGGGCATACCTAACAGGCTACTGATTGCTGCTGATACCTCTGCTGTCCTCACCATCCCATCCTCTCTTTGGTTTGATAGTTGACCCATCCCCTACAGGTTTGATAGTTAACTTGCCAGACCTCTGCTTTGCCCAGTCTCCATACCAGCTTATAGCTATACTTAGACTGTGTTTGTTACCTCTAGTATTCCTACTAAGGGACTAGGTCTCACTGAAGTAGACACCAAAACTTTACTTTGTTTTTCAAAATTAAAGCCAGTGTCTCTGATATTAAAAGGATAGGAATAGAAATCTCTCTTTTTGACCCTTTTGTTCCATGGATTTGGGAGGAGTACAAAACTGGCAGATTGTTTATATTTCTGTGAAAGCTTTTCTCTTTGAGTTAGGTTTGAGCTGGACCTTGCCTCGCTCCTGGGGAAGGCATATCTGTCTGTCTATTGATTGATCGATTGTTATCTATCTATCTATCTATCTATCTATCTATCTATCTATCTATCATCTATCTGTTAATTTAGTTAACAAAATCTGCATTCTATTTGCCTCGTAGTAAGTAGTTTGAATACCCTCAAATGTAAGGTGACCAGATTTTAACATTGGTAAAGCGGGACACCATTGACTGGGGGGGAGGGGGTTCTTGATTAAAAATTTGGTCTATCTCCTGCCATTCCCTAGCATGTTGTGCATTCTTTCCAAAAATTGGGACTTTTTTAAAACGCCACGGGACGCAGGACAAATTGTTAAAAACCGGGACTGTCCCGCCAAAAGCGGAACGTCTGGTCACCTTACTCAAATGTAGGGGCAGCACAGGTTCTGTTAGCAATAACAAATTCTTCAAGCATTGGAGACTCACTAGGTTTGTAATCACAGGAGTAAGATAATTACATTTCTTTGTTTTTTAAAAAGATTTATTTTATTGTTTTTGACAGAGAGAGAGAGAGACAGACAGAGAGACAGAGACAGACAGAGAAGGGGAGGGCTCAGAGCAGTCTCCATAACCACATGCCATCAGCCCTCAACATAGTTTCATTCCACACAAGTGGGCAGAGGGCTGTGCAGGGCGGGAACCAGGCCCCCGTATGGGAGGCATGCCTCGTGAGCTGGGGGCTGAACTGGGAGCCTTCCACATGGGAAGCTTGTGAGCACTGAACTGTGGGACACACCCCAGATTAGCATATGGGCCCACACAGGCCAGGGCCGGAACTTGATCCTCAGACCCTAGGGCTGCAAAGAGAGCACTCAACCCGCTGAGCCATCCTGGCTTCTCCTACATTTGTTTTTAAGGTGGTCACCCAGGTAGTAATATGGATGAAGATTTGAGGTAATAAAAGCCTGATTTGGAATTGGGAAAGTGAGACCATCTGAACAACTTTTCTTATTTCTAATTTCACAAGAACAAGTCCACTGACATGTGCGTTGGGTAAAAGGAGAAAAGGAGAAAGTCAGTGAATCTTACACATTTCCCCTGAGAGATAAATGGTTGCATATTATTTCTTAAATACCATGGAATACGCACTCTGACTGAGACCAGAAAATACAGCCTGCTCCTATTTCCTCAAGAGAAAATAGGGAAGAAGGAAAGAGAGCTTTTTAGCTGTTTAGTCCATATAATGAACTAATCCCCATAGACCTTCCTGTCAGGACTAACTACCAGAACAGAGCTGTGGTATAAAAGAGGCAGTACAGACAAGGCAAAATATTAAGAATTATTCCAACTGACCTATTTCTCTCCCCTCAATTTTTAAAATAGAGATATAGGCCATATGGTTCTATATGATAGCACATTTTTACTGTAGTGTTAGATATAGTCTCTTTTTTGTTACAATTGAAATTTTCATTTGTTTACACTTTCATCCCCAATAATTGATGATGTATAAACGTGAGGCCAGAGAGCTAATGCCAGCAGATGGGATTTAACAGGAAAGAGTTTAAAGCATGAGTTTAAGTAATAGCAGCTCAGTAGCATTTATTCCTCAATATTAAAATATATATACTATTCCTTTAAGGACAGACCAACTACATAATTTGCGGGGCTCAATGCAAAATAAAAATGCGAGGCTCTGACAGAGCAGTCAGCCTCCTCTTTCCATGGATCCCTTTCTCTAATCCTTCCTGCCCAAGAGACACCGCCAAGGGCTGTGCAGTCTCCGTGCTGGGATGGGCCTGGTGCTGGGATTGGGGGTGAATGGGAGGCCCCTACTGAATTGCCCATGAAACTCACTGTGGTGCTGGGAGCCCTTGGCAGGGATGAGTGCTGCCTGCTTCACCCCCAGATCATGCACTACTCATCCCCTCCCCTCTCCTGCTTCCAGGCCCCTGGAAAGAGGTAGAGGGAGAGGGCAGAAGAGAAGAATCTTGAGACCTGGTGAGTGACACCCTGGAGGGAGGTCTGCCTGCTGTTGGCTGGGGCGGAGAAGGGAGGACCATGGTTAGAAGGGCTGGAGTGGAAATGGGCTGAGGAGAAAGGCCAAGAACTTGTTGGGAAAGTGGCAAGAGGCAGGTCCTTGTGGAGTTGAGGCTCAGAGCCCTTTCCCTCTCTGAGGCTCCATTGTTTCATCAGACATCACTTCTAAAACACACATTCCAAGACCCAATTACTAAGAGTTTCAAGATGACGAGTGCAGAGTCTTAAACCCCAAGTGCAGGAGCCCTTCTGAGCATGCAGCCTTGTGCGAAGTGCATCGATTGCAAGCCTGTGAATCTGGCTCCGTTTAAGGAACGACCCTTTAGTGTTGATCATGGACCAGGCATGGCACGGTTCTCAGTGAAGAAAATGGGAACCAGTGGGACAGTTGCTAGGCTTGGGGAGGCCCCTGCTTGGAGCTCTGGCTCCATTTCCCCTGGCATTGAACCTCTGCCATGTCATTTCTATTCTCCTAGACCCAGTTTATCTGCAATCTCTACAATAGGGAGGCTGAGAGGTAGAGACTTTAAGTGTGTTTGTGTGTACATTTTCAAGGTCACCAAGCTAAGCAGTGTTAAAGGAGATTCACACTTAGCCTGTGCTAATCCATTCTCTGTGCCTGTATGATTTTGGCTTCTGAGGTAACATAACAGTAGCAGTGGTTCTTTGATAAACTAGTGAACCATATAAATCTGCCACTGAGGAAAAACAAAAACACACATGAAAGCCATTTTGCATAAAACTTCAGGGGCTCTCAGGGTCCCTGAAGCCCAGCTAGGGATCAGGTTGAGCCCTGAAGATGTGAAAGTGCGTTGCATATTGGCTGGCTGATAGCAGGCTTTCCGTTTCTATCAGGATCTGGAACACTATGTTTTGCATGCTTTCCCTCCTCATTTCATAGGCTGTCTAGGTCAAAACACTCTTTCCTGGCTTCTCTATTTTTGCCCCCTGCCCATACTTTCATGGTAGCATCGCATCTTCATGGTACTTGTTCTTTGTGGGGAAATCTCCCTGCTTTATAACCACTCTATTAGAAACTAGCCATCCTTTTTGAAGAAAAACAAGAGCAGTTTTTTGAGATGAATCCCTGTAAAGGACATCTGGTGTGACATTAAGCTTTATTCTTTTCTGGGACTGAGCCACAGTCACACAGGCTAAAGCACGTGCTTGGACGCTCCCTGCACATTGTTCCCAGCGCCAGGCACTGCTGCAGGCAGCACAGTATCCGATAGGTGGCGCCAGTAGCCCAGAAATGAAGTCCGGAGGCAGAGGCCTTGAGTGTGTTAGGTTTGGTCATATATTTTATTTATGAGGGCAAATTAACTTTGAAAACTTCTTCGCCCCCAGCAATATACGCAGTAAACTCAATTTTCTCAGTACAAAGTAACAAATAATCTTTCTAACAAATTAGATGAATTCTGATGTCTGCTTGCTGGTCCTTTGGAGTTATGTGCATTTGGCTTTAATAACATTATTATTAATATTCAAAATGCCTCTGCTTTACAGATCAATATCCATGTGATCCTGTGAGGTCTTGGGGGGAAAAGTCTAATCTTGATGAAATTCAAAAGACTTAGTCTGGGAATTTTGTGTTGATGCTTAAAAGGTAATTAATTCTGTTCTCTTCACAGTACAGTGTTGTATATTGGACTCATTGTGTCTAGTGAGAAAAGAGTTCTACTTTAGAGTCAGAGGGATCTGAATCTAAATTCTTTGCCATTGGAAATTGTGTGATTCTGGTGAATTACATTTCATGAACCTTATTACCTCATCTTTAAAATGAGTTATTATACTTATTTTATAGAATTGTTTATATTACACAAACAATATGAATTAGGTGATGCAAGGTGTACATTCAATAATATTAATTCCATTCCCCCCTTCCCTTTTTTTTTAATTTTAATGAGTTGCTGGTTTGAAGATATGGCAGAATACCTACGTTTAGGGTTTTTATAAGAGAGTTTTCAAGTGAGAATTTGTCTGAAATAAATGTTTCAATATTACTTGAGGAAATAAGGATAGAGAAGTCACTGTGTTTTCATAAAGCAGTTGAAGTTTTATAAAATGACAAGCACCTTATGAGTCCTGGTAGCCCTGGATAGTACATTTTGCAGACATAATGTCACCAAAAAAACCAGCACCTGGGAATGACTTCCATTCGAATTACAGCTAAGTACTACATGATGAGAACAATCCCCTAGGATTGGGTTAGATCTCAGATCTAACACTTTCTGATTATGTGCCAGGCTGCAGATTGTGCATAATTCTCAGAAACTCAGTTTTCTTATAGGTAAAACTAGATGAGATAATTTACCTATTCCATGAAGATAGGATTGTCTGGAGGGTTAAATGAGTTAGTGTAAGATAGCAACTAGGTCGGTGTTAAACACATAATAAATGGTGTGTATGGCTGTTGCGGTGGCTATTATATGTCAGGATATTGCACTTGGTTGGGCCCAAAGAGCATGTACTAGAAAATCTAGGATCAGGTTCTTGTTCTGTAACTTAATGTGAATTTGAATAAATCAATGATTTAGTTTTCTCCTTGGTAAGTGCTGATCAGCATGGTTATAATTCCTATACCAGCCACCTTGAAGATTTTTTCTGAGTATGGGACATAGTCTAACCTGGCTGTAATTTGGAGATGTGGATGGAGAGTCTGAAAGTCCTATTAGCAAAAACCATGCCAAAGGAAGCCTGGGGTGACTGTCTAGAGAAGAGGAACAGCGGAGGGAGAAGATGACAATGAAGTAGGAACAAGAGCACAGCCTCAGAAGGAAAAGGACTGCATCTACTGCCTGCTCCTTCACAGGGAGACTATGAAGGGAGAGCAGCAGATTCCAAAATGCCCCATGGAGCCATGTGCATTGCTGAGGTCATGCCATAAGCAGCAAGCAAGGGGACATGTGGGAAGAGGACTCTAGATGGTGCCTAAAACTGAGGCTCTGGGAAAATAACCCAAGAGGCTGCTTCTCCCCTGAGCCCTCTGAGTGAAGTGAAAGGCAGCTACAGATAAAAGTTTAGGCAGAATGGGGAAACTTGGGGTCTGTGCGACCTTACCAACATGGTTACTGTTATGATTTCTGAATTTTAATTGTATTCACCTTGTGCTAAATTTGTATTATAGTTAGAAGAGATTTCCAACTTTTCAGATATTTCTAGGAGGTGTAGATGTGGCAATGTTGACAACAAAGGTCATATGCCATGCAATTAATGTTACTAAGCATCGACCTAGCTGTGAGATGTCTGCGCTTTGTAAACCGTGAAGAGGCATACAAATGGCTATCACTGTGATTGGCAGCACTGTAAAGTGGACAGAACATAATTATGAAATCAGATGTTGTTGGGTCTGAGTCTTGCCACAGCCACTTACTGAAGGTGAGTGTAAGGAAGGAAGAAATCAACTCCAGGTGATGGAGCAGAGTATAGGGATGAAGGAGGAGAAGGTAATTAGAGACAAGGCACCAACCTTAGGTTCAGGCACGTGTCAGCAGCTGGGAGATCAAACAGGAAGTAATGAAGTTCCCTCAAGCCCTGGGAATTTAGGAACAAGCAATGCTCAGTGACAGAGAGGTAGGCAGTCAGACTTCAAGAGGTCTGCTGTATAGCAACTGTCAGCTGCCTCCTGAGATTTGGGAGCAGGCATCCAGCCTTTGGTGTACTGGAAAGAACAAAGTCCCAATTCTATTCATTCACTCAGGAACTGTTTATTGTGCACCATCTATGTGCTGAGTACTATTTCAGGTATTGGAGACATAGAACTGTAATGACAGCAAAGAACCCTGCTTCTTCTATGCCTGAGAGACAAAACAAACACAAAAAGAAAAAAGAGAAAAGATCAACAAATTCATGACCAACACAGGTCAAATTCCTGGGAAAGAGACTCGAGGTGGAGATTTGCCTGTAGGACCCCCCACAGGTAAGGGAGTGAGGAAGCAAGATTGTTTAGAGGGAGAAGTTGCACAATCCTACCTGCTGCTCTAGAGTGGGCGTGGTCCTTCAGAGATGTTGCCTACTGTGGCTTTTGTACCTTGTATCATTCAGTGGGCATGTGAGTACCCAGGGAGGGATGTAACCTTAGGTGAGGCTGCTCATTGTAGTGCAAGACAATTATTGTAGAGGGACTTAATGGTGAGCCCTTAGCAATCAACACTCCCAGCAGCTGGAGAGATGAATGCCTTGGACTTGGGGTATCTGGGAGGTCCATCAAGCAGGCCCTCCACTGCAGTCACTGCAGGTACCCTGCTTGCTTTGTATACATTAACTGGCTTTAGAGCAGCTGGTAGTCTTTTTCTTGCACATGCTAGTCCAAGATGTTATAGCTTCTTTCTTGAACAAAATACAGCACATCCTATACTTAACAACGAACTCCCCTTACTATCCTATGCTTTCAATTTCTGGCTTGCTCATGTGTTTTTCTTTTCAGGTTCTGGACAATTCAAAGGACTGCTTTTATGTTGTTGTTGTTTGTTTCTGAATCTTTTGTGTCTAGCAGAGATTAGCACAGGTCCCATGTCTCCAGCACACACTTGACATTCAATAAAATGTTTTTAGTGATTGAAAGAAATGACTATAGAAAATGAATGAGCCATTTTTGCAAATACCATGGTTGTATACCCAGCATTCAACCAAAGTTATTGAAAGTGATAAGACAGGAGATATAGAATATACGACAAATCTACAACAATCAATTTTTACTCATAGTCTATTAATATAAAGCCTACAATTACTAAAAAACAAAACAAAAAACAACTTTACATGAAACTAGCCAAATCTTCTACCTCCCACGTTGTCTATTATTTTTATATTTATACTTTATATTTTCTTCTAAAACACAGTAAGTTTTTGTTTTTAAAGATTTATTTTTATTGTTTTGACAGAGAGAGAGATACAGAGACAGAGAAAAGGGGGAGGGCCCAGAACAGTCTCCATAGTTGCACATCATTGGTTTTTCCACATAGTTTCATTCCACAGGTGGGCGTGGGGCTGCACAGGGCAGGAACTGGGCTGGGGTCTTCACCCTGGTGAGAACTGAACTGGGGGCACTCTCCAGTTCAGCATATGGGTCCACACGGGCCAGCACCAGGATTCAATCCTCAGTCCCTGGGTCTGCAAAGTGAGTGCTTAACCCACTGAGCCATCCCAGCTTCCCCTGTTTTTGTTTTTAAATGTGAACAAATTATGTGGCCTCACTGGGAAAAGCAAAAAAAAAGATATAAATAAATGGACAGCTCTGCCCAGGCAGAGTTCCAGGCAGGTAATACTAATTATCCCAAAGATGGTAATATCTCCTAGTTCATATTTATATCTAGTGTAATATTAGACCTTTGCAGAACATCCCATAGACTTTGAAAATTTTTAAGTGCAAATTCTTATGTAAGAGTGGGCAAGAATACCAAATTATTTTTAAGTTAATTAAAAGGTCATTGCTATATAGGATTTTAAAACATTTTAGAACATGACAATTATAAAACCACATGATATAGACCTGAAAATTTGATAAATTCATAAATAGATTTAAATTACTCTTTTAGATTTAATATTTGTTAAAGAGAGACTGGAATACATCTAGTGCCTCAGGATTTAACAAAAGTATTATAATAATGAGAAAATATATGATTACTGAAAGTATTATTAGGTAGTTGAATATCAGTACAGAACATATTCAAATTCCTACCTTATTCTACACACCAAGATTACTTTCAGAGGGATCAAAGTGTTAAATCTTTTAGAACCTGGCAAAATCTTGGAGGAAGTAGAATAGTAATTTTATGCCAATTTTGAATGGAAGATATATTTTTACAAGTCAAATATAATAGGAGAAATATTGAAAAAAAACTAAAAGATAGAAAACTGTATATATAGCAATTATAACTGATAAATACTAACTGATTACATAACAACAACTTTTACCTAATGCTTAACAGCTTACAAAGTGTTTATGTATTTCATTAGATCTACTAAAAACTTATTACTCAAAGTGTGGTCCTCAGATCAGCAGTGTTGACATCTCTTGGAATTTATTAGAAGTACAGGACCCCAGGCCTGACCTCAGACCTACTGAGTCAGAATCTGAAGTGTAACAGGAAGCCCAGGTAATTCACATAAAAATCTAAGTTTGAGAAACTCTATTCTAAATAAGTTACTGAGAAAATTGAGGCTCAGTAACATTTAGTAACTTGTCAAAAACTAGAGTCACAGAAAATAGTGGAATTTGATTTCCAGATCTTTTAACTGAAGATTCCTTTTCATTCATTTATTTTTTATTTATTTATTTTTTAATGGTATATTCTTATTTAATGGGTACAGAGAAAATTTTCATGAATATTTACATTTAAAAAAATCGCAGATACCAATAGTGTTATCAAATAACTCATTTGTCACACTAACTGCCTAATGACAAAGGAACAATATTTACAAGGATTATGAAACTAGAATACTTCATGTTGACAAACTAGTATTTTGTACATCCACAAAAGAAATATACTTTGTGACTTGTCAATATTTAGGAAATTCTCTATCAATACATTATTCCTGAAAAAAAATGTTCAAGGAAGTATACCATTCATTAAAATACATCAGAATACAGAACCAACAAAAGGGAAACTAAGTGCATATGTGAAACAGAAGTACTGAAAAAACATTCATTTATTAATTGACAGTATTGATGGATACCTAGGCATGTGCATGGGTCAGGGCTGGGGCTACATAGTGCCTACATGCCTGACCCTCATGGGCCCTTTCCTCACAAGCATTGCTGCAGAATGAAAGTGCTTCTAAACTGCTAATTAATGACATACTCATTCAGTACTTTTCATGTGCCAAACACTTTTCTTAGTCTAAGGAATAGTACCTGTGTTTATCTAAAGCAATTAGACCAACCCCTGGACCACAGACCAGTACTGGTCTATGGCCTGTTAAGAACTGGGCCTCAGAGCAGGAGGTGAAGTTTCATCTACATTTACAACCTCTCCCCATCACTCACATTATCATCCGACTCCGCCTCTTGCCAGATGAGCAGCGGCATTAGATTCTCCTAGGAGCACGAACCCTATTGTGAGCTGCACTTGTGAGGAATCTAGGTCGTCTGTTCCTTATGATCTGAGGTGGAGCTGAGGCAGTGAGTAACACTGAGGAGCAGCTGCAAATACAGATTAACATTAGCAGAGGGGTTTGACTGCACAGAGACCATAATAAATCCATTGCTTGCAGACTCATATCAAAACTCTATAGGTGAGTGGTAAGTGCCAACTAAGCTGCATATGGTGCTTGAATCATCCCGAAACCATCTTCTCCCATCCCTCCCCACCCGGTGGAAAAATTGTCTTCCACGAAGCTGATCCCTAGCATCAAAGAGGTTGGGAACCGCTGATCCGAAGTACCACTTCTTTGCGTGTAGAGGACACTATGCCTCGAGTGCCTTTCCTCTTCTTGTCTGCCTTAAAAACACTATTCATCTTTTGGGGCTCAGTTCACTTCTGTGAAGGCTCTCTTGTCCTTCTCAGGGCGTGTGAAATGTGTCTTTCTTTGAAATCTTATAGCTCATTCTGTATGGCATTTACCACATCGCCATGTTTATATGCATCTCTTCTTCACCATTCCTGTCCCCTACCTACCACCCTCTCTAAACTGTGAGCACCAAGGTCAGGAACTTTGCTCTTTTATTTTTTCATTTTTGTATTCTTGAGCCTTGCCACAAAGTCTGTTAAAAATTACATACTTTGTATATGTTTGCTGAAATAGTGGGTAAATAAAATGTTAGGAAAGCTTACAGAATTCTAAGATGCCAATGTGTGCAAAGTCAGAGCTTGAACCCTAAGTATCCAATCTTAGCATTTTAGCAAATTTGCCAGATACATGTTCTCCAATCTTTGTTATTTAATTTTTTTGATTACGTATAGTGTGTGTGTGTGTGTGTGTGTGTGTGTTTGGGTACTTACTAAGGGCAGGAAAACGATGAGAAGCCTGGCTCAGGTAAGACAAATAAGTAGTAAAACTCTTTATCAGAAGAAGGGTGGTCCCTTGGATCAGATGGTGATGGGGTGGGGGAGGAAGGGGAGCTTTGTAAAGCAGGTGTTAGGGATCTATCTGGCTCTTGAAGGAGAGAGGTTTAGAACAGGATTGGAAATGAAAATGGTATGACTTAAAAAACCATTCAGATGATACCTAAGGACATTTCCAGAATTGTATAATTTTGCCTATGCTGATCAGCCCAATAAATCAGGTTTATTTTTGAGCAAACATCACATTACCTTGACTGTATTTCTATGATCTATAGGGCTACTTGATTCCAATGGTGCATAACCCATAAAAGTGGCAGAGACTGCCCAGAGAAAGAGCAAAAATGTGGAAGGTCTTTGTTGAAATGCTCATGATTCACTTAGAGAGGGAGAAATGGACTCTGGCTGGATGATGGGGAACTGGAAACCCATAAAATGGGAATAAGAGGCCAATTATGCTGCTTCTGTCACTGAGCCCTGCTGCTCTGATTTGGATCATAAATGGGCTCTCTAGAACTGTGTAGATGTAAATGTTTGAACTAAATATTGTTATGTTTAAGCTCAAGGGTGTTAAAACCTGCTTTAGTAAATGTAAAATACTGTCTCAGCTTTTTTTGTTTGTTTGTTTACAATCATTAAAAACAAAAAATGCTACATAAAAGTGGCTTTGTCAGGACTATGGAAGTTCTCTTACTGAACAGGACCAAAGCCGTTTGGATTGCTCACTGCATCAGTCTTGTATGGATGAGCAGCCAGGGAAGGACTCGGATGCATAGACAGAAGATTGGGTTAAATCTCAACTTCCTGATAGTGTGACCTTTGGTATGTTATAACGTCTCTGAGTCTCATGTTCCTCATCCCTATGGAAGAAAGATCAATGTTCAGTCTTAGTCTTGTCACGTGGTTTGAATGAAGGAAGTGTGTTCATAAGTGGTAATTCAAGATGTTCATTACGAGAGATTCCAAATGTCCTGCTTGGGACTATGAGATGACAACAAGGAGGACAAGGTCAAGTGAATGCTTGGTGGTGGGAGTGTTTGTAATCGTTAGCTGGAGTTTGATTCTGAGTCCAAAACATACATTTCTTCTTGTGAGTTGAGATGAGCCACACAGAATCGTGAGGAATCCTTTCATTTTCGCTGAGGTAAATCAGAGGTCTTTTCTAGCAACAGGCAAAATGGCCTATTACTCTGTCCCTTCAACCCATATATTGATCTTCTTGACTATTTATATTTTGTACAAATTTAAGAAAAATCACACCAAGGTAAAGAAAGTGATATGAGGGACTCCTCTAAGGTCTGGAGCAAAGCTGTTATAGTAATAACCTAATCTTGTGAGCACCCACTCTGTGTGAGGCTTTGTATGGAGCATACTCTCATTTAACCTCCATAGCAATCCTGTAAAGCAGTTGTTATCATGCTCACTTTCTAGTTGAGGAATGAGACTTGGAGAGGCAAGATGATGGTCCAGTAGCTATTTATTCAAGGTATTTTCTATAGCAGGAGACAGAGCCCCAATTTGAACGCAGTCACTGCCCAAGTGTGTAACAAGTCTCTCCACTACCTGAGGCTGTACCAGAAGGCTCCTCTCTGTCATCAGTTTTGTGTTTCCATATGTTTCCTCTGGGAAACACACCTCCAACCTTTTTAAAAGTCAAAGGATGATACAAAAATGCATAGCAGCGTCCTTCAGAACTCTCAACACCTATAAGGCTATATTATTAAAATGACA
>PVKE010018303.1:0-29713 GCA_004027555.1 Craseonycteris thonglongyai | reverse complement strand
AGTTCTCTGGAAGACTATATGCTTTGAATCTGCATCCAATATATGTTGTATCTCCCATAACCAGGATTCGCAAAGCCTGGAAGCAGAATGTGGAACTGGGGGTGGCACCACCTAGTATTACCCCTAGTGGCTTACCAGTCAACACATTTGCTTCCTATTTTCATGCCTTTATGCTCTGCTGGTCTAGAGGTCTTAGCTACAAAGGTAGGAATTCTTCCATTAAGGTACACAGCAATGATTCTCTTAAACTGGAAGCTAAAACTGCTGCCAGGTCAATTTGGGGTCCTCATGCCTTTAAATCAACAGGCACAGACAGGAAATTACAATGCTGGTTGGGGTGATTGACTAATTACCAAGAGGAAATTGATTACTAATCCACAGTGGAGATAAGAATATACCTGCAATCCATTAGGGCATTTCTTAGTATTATTATGCCTTGTGATTGAGGTCAATGGAAAATTAGAACCAAATCCAAGCAGGATTACTGATGGCCCTACCCCTTCAGGAATGAAAGCTTCAGTCAGCCATCCAGGTAAAGATGCCATGACTAGCTAAGGTACTTGCTGAAGACAAAGGGAACACAGAACATGTGGTGAAAGAGAGCAGCTTAAATACCAGCTACAGCCATGTGACTAGTTACAGAAATGAAGATTGTAATTATTATATTTTCTCCTAATTTTGTTATGAATGTGTGTTTATATGTGTGTATAGCAAATGTCTTTGTTTTTCTTTTTTTTTATTCCCTTATTATGTAATGTACCTGTATTATGTATTTAAGTATTGTTAATTTTATATCATAGTATTTAAGTTAAGAGTAAACATCTCTCAGCATCACTCAAAAACTTTACCATCCCTGCTGGGGAAGTGGTTAGTGATTTTAAGTTACAATTTACAATAGTTGTATCATGTTAGGTAGAATTTTGATCTTCTTATTTTCTTTATTTGGAGATTAAATGCCATTTAAGGAGATGCATATGAATGCCAAGATAATGAGGTGTGCATTTATGATAGTTAATTTTATGTCAGCTTGATTAGACCATGGATTTTCCAGATATTTGGTCAGACATTATTCTGGGCATATAGGATGTTTCTAGTTAAAATTAACATTTGAATGGATAGCCTAAGGAAAGCAGATTACCTACCCTCACTAATGTGTGTGTACATTCTCCTATCAGTTGAATATTTAACTAGAATAAAAAAGCTGGCCCTCCTTCAAATAAGGAAGAACCTTTCTGCCTGACTGAGCTGAAACATTGATCTTGTCCATCCTTTGGGTTCAGAATGAAACATTTACTCTTCTTGGGTCTCAGTCCTCCAGCTTTTGGACTGGAATTGACACAATCGACTCTCCTTGTTATCTGGTTTTTGGACTCAAATTAGAGTTACACATCAACTCCCCCGTGTCTGCAGCTTCCTGCTTACTGACTATGAGAGTCCTCAGCCTCCACAAGTATATGAGCCAATTCTCCACTAATTTACCAAGTAAAAATGTTGAGCCGGGGAATGGCAAGTTTACTCACAGCATGCGGAGTTACTGAGTACCTTCTGGGTTGTTTCCAGTGCAGGTGTGGATGCCTGGGGTGAGGGGAGTCTTATCAGAGGCAAGTGTTGCTCTGCAGCATCCTTAAGATCCCCTGGTTGCCACGAGAAACAGTGTGTTGGAAAGTTAATAGGACCTGTGAAAGACAATTAAGCATATGTGAAATATTGTTATCATCATATAATCCAGAAACATATATTTTGTAGTTTTTCTTGCCAGAAAGATTCTACCCTTGTGAAAAAAGTGAATGAGATATGGAAACTAGAAATGTAAGAAAAACCATTACTGCTCTAGAAAAGATAAGAAGGGATGAGAGCTCTGGAAACACCAATCCTAACATTTTATCAATGGTTTCTATCATCCTCAATTAGTTATAGTGCTTAATTGCCAAAAAGCTAAGATAAACATCAGTGTTCTTTGATTCTTGAAACTTCCTAATTTTTCAGAACATTGAAATTTTTTAGCGAACTTTGTTCTAACTCCTTCATATGTTTTTTTTTGTTGTTTTGTTTGTTTTTATTTATTTTGACAGAGAGAGAGAGAGAGATACAGAGACAGAGACAGAGAGAGAATTGAACTGGGGGAGCTCCCAGTTCAGCATATGGTTCCACACGGGCCGTGGCCAGGATTGATCCTCGGTCCCCTGCACTGCAAAGTGAGCACTTAACCCACTGAGCCATCCCGGCTTCCCCACCTTCATATGTTTTATAAACAAGTAATCCCCTGCATTAAATTCTTTCCTGCCAGAAATACATATTGATATACATCAAATCTAGTTTTTTGGTTGAATCGTGAGTAGTATGTCAATGAATTGTCATTTAATAAATACAGTAAATTGAGCAGACATACACACTGAAACAGAAGAAATACTATAGTGACCTTAAAAATATAAACGTTAATACTTTTCATCAACTTATTTTCCCACAAAGCCTAACTTTCGTTCATGTCCTATTCATAGATTCATATATATATGAATCATTACAATATGCTTCTTTATTTTAGTTTAAGTGACTTTGTTTTATTTATGCTTTACTAATTTGCTAGAGCTGCCATTAAAAAACTACTATAGACTTTCTCATAGTTATGGACTAGAAATTCAAGATCAAAGTTCCAGCAGTGTTGAGTTCCTCTGAGGCTTTCTTCCTTGGCTTGGAGATGGCTGTCATCTTCTTGTGTCTACACATGGTCTTTCTTCTTTGTGTCTGTGTCCTAACCTCTTCTTCCTATAAGGAGACCAGTCATATTGGATTAAGGACCAGCCAAAAGACCTTATTTTAACTTAATTACCTTTCAAGACCTTATCTCCAAACACAATCACATTCTGAGATACTGGGTGTTAAGAATTCAATATGTAAATTTTGGAGGAAAACCATTCATAACAATCACTAAAATAATATTACCCCTGAAATCTTAGAAAATTACACTCAAGACATAGAATATTAATTCTAATTGTGATATTTATAAAATTTTTACTAGATTCCACAATTTGTGCACAGAGTTTTATATCATCTTGGCCTATAAAACAACCGTAAGAGATCAATATGTTTTATCTTCATTTTAGTGCTTAGTACCCAAATAAAGGTCTGAGTTGTTAAATAACTTTCCCTGAATCACATAACCATACTGATGCCTGTAAAAAGTAAACTATTTAATATGGTTGTAATGGGGCAGGCTGATACGGAACATACATTTTCAGAAATAAGACAAAATAGGAATAATATCACAAATAAACCAGAAGTTCCTATAAATTCCATTTTTGAAATCTAAAAATAGATTTTTCTCATACGTGGCAATCATGGTGTTATTGGTAATTATGCTTTCTTGCTTTGTCTTTCTTCCTATATAAGCTCATTTCAGAATTTTTTAGGCCTCTATCTGTGTTGATATTTACAACAGAAAGTGAAAATAGTAAATTGACAAAAAAAGATCTGAAATTCATCTCTTTTATTTCCAATATTAAGATATACTGTTATAAGAAATATACTAATTTTTGATATAAGGTGTAAAGCAGTAAGTTATACAGAGAGAAAGAAAAAGGAAGACAGTAAGAGAGAGAGTTTCCATAGTTTCACAGGCCAAGGCAAAGAGAAGGTGTTTGTATTGAGAATGATTTATATCATAATACATGAAACTGCTACAGGGGACTCAGAGTCACTAAACAAAAGTTGAGCTATCTAATGAGCTTCATGACTGTATAAAGGCACAAATCTAACAAAGGTTATCTGTAGTGAAAAGTTTGCTTTCCTGATCATGAAATTTGTGAAGTTAGTTATTCCACACACAAACTATTTGAATCACGATAAAGAATGTTAGACCATGTTTAAGTTAAGAGCTTTTCTAATAAATTGGTCTTGAATGAATTATTAGTTTGGTCAACTGAGCCGATAAAAATATGACATACCTCTTTTGTGCTGGTACTTAGTTAGGTACTGGGGAAAACACAAAGCATCTCTGTGCCTTAGTTCCCACACACAGCTGGCTTACTATTTTCTTCCAAAATAAAGCTTACATAAATGAAGGGATTGAATGATATTAGTGTAATAAATTACTGCTATTTTGAGTGATGGACCATTGGAGTCACATAAATTAAAAAAAATTTGTTCAACTCTTTTCAATGAAAAGACTCCTTATACTGTTTTTACGTGACTTACAGGTTTTTAGAATATATTTTTAAAGTTAAATAATTAAGACTTTAAACACCAATTAAATAAATTGAATAAATGCTTGGCATGATATATCATTTAGTGTTTTAATATATATATATTTTTTTAGAATAATGATTCATCTGAATGACGATAAAGAAATAGGTTTTGCTTTGTATATTTTACTTCTCTGTGTTGCCTATTGCCTAGAGGCTCAAAGAGTTAAAAATAATAATATCAGCCTCATTGTGGGCCCTGCAAAGGGGCAACTTGATGAAATAGAAGAGAAATAAAAATTCCCTTGCAAGGTAATTACGGAATCATGTACATACCTTTAAAGCTTAATGAGCTCTCTAGAGAAGATAAATGACAGCCCTGGAATGAGTTGTCTGCCTATAATCCATTTCCAACATAATCCTAGTTGTGAAGATTTGACATGTTATAGGTAATTTGGGGTGAATGTTAACTGTGAAAATGGTAATTTAAGTAATGTAAGCCAAACTGATATTGAAAGAAACATCATTTGGTCAAGAGATGGAACAGAAAAATGTAAAACTCACTGGCTAGAAAAACCAAATCACCCTTTAATGATAGAAAGCAACTTGAATGACTGAAGAATGATCTTTAATTCGTAGATCCAAGTATTAGGCCAAGTAAGACCTATCTTTTGATCCCTCTTTTATGTCAATTTCCAAGAATATAGCTATAAGCAAAATTGTTTCTTCCGAGTTAAATAACATGATGATAGGAAAGAAAGACATGACATAAAGAGAAAACTGTTTAGCAAAATAAATCTGAAACACCCAGGTTGCTTTTACAATGGGGACTACAGCATGATGCTTTTTTGAGATAGTACTTTCCTCCATCATATTTAACACAAAAATCACACATTCTATAATAAGACAAAGACTTATGTGTGGACATTTATAAGGCAGTCAGTTCATTAATTGGGGAATATGTTCAAGAAGAATTTGTAAAATTAAATAAGTGAAAAGAGAAAAATAAATTTTTGTTTCACATTAAAAAAAAGCTGTTCTCAAACATTTTTAATTTTAAAAAATGTATGCTGCTAATCAGAAAAACCCTCACATCATATGTAAATTATACATTTACACTTGTGTTATGTCAACCTTATATAGAGAATCTCATTATCATTAATAAAATAATAAAAGTTAATATAGTTGGAAAACTAGTCCATTTGATTACTCCAGCAAGTTTGTATTATTGTCACTATTTCTATTATATAATAAAGTTACTGATATTTTATGGTAATAAGATTTATCCAAAAATGACACAACTGGTAAACAAAAATATTAAAATTTTAATTCAAGAGATCTTTTATTTTATTTTATTTTTATTTATTTATTTATTTAATTTATTTTATATTTTTATTTATTTATTTTTGACAGAGGAGAAAGAGAGAGAGAAATACAGAGACAGAGAGAGAGCTTAACTAGGGGAGCTCCCAGTTCAGCATATGGTTCCGCACGGGCCGGGGCCGGGATTCGATCCTCGGTCCCCAGCACTGCAAAGTGAGCACTTAACCCACTGAGCCATCCTGGCTTCCCTAGAGATCTTCTTTTAGAAGTTGAATTTTATATATTATTTTTTCATACTCTCATTTTAATAAAAATTAAAACAAGACACACCGTATTATTTTTTAAATGTTACTGCTTAATTTATATGATTAGAAATAGCTTGGCATTGGTCTTTATATCTAAATCATAGTGTATGAAAAGTATTTGGGTTCTCCAGAGAAGCAGTACAATTGAAGAATATGTATGAATGTATATAGCCATGTAACAGTTTTTGTAATATTGACAATGGCTAGATTTTTTTCCACACAGCATATATATATATATATATATATATATATATATATATATATATATATATATATACACACACACACACACACACACACACACACACACATACATATGCACACACACACATATACACACATATATACATATGCGCGCGCGCACACACACACACACATACACACACACACACACACACACACACACACATACATATATTCTTGCTAGCAGCCTGGAAACTCAAGCACTGTTTCTAGGTTGTAGTCTTGAGGAGAATTTCTTCTATTTTGAGGATCTTCAGTCTTTTCTCTTAAGGCATTCAACTGATTGGCTGAGGCCCACCCACATTCTAGAGGACAGTCTGTTAAACTCTATATCTTCTAATTTAAATGTTAATCACAACTAACGCATACCTTTTCAGCAACATTTAGACAGGTGTTTGAACCACCAGGGTCCATAGCCTAGACAAATTGAGATATAAAATTAACTATCACAGATGTATAATCTGTAGGCATTACTAAACTTCAACATCCTGAGGAATCTAAAATAAGTAAGCAGAAAATAATTAAGCTGATTTTCATGTGAGGAGTATTAGAATAAATGTGTGAGATAGAAAGAGAGAGGAAAAGAGAGATTGACTACTTCATTTCTACAAGTCAGACAGAGAACTTGACCAAAAAATTCTTAATACATTTTATTTTTTCTTAAGGCATGTAGTTTCATTTTTTAGTTTATTCTTACTTGCCACCAAACAAGTTTGTTATATATTGTACTCAATTTGACAAAAATTAAGCAGACAAGGTATTAAGATCTACAAAACACCATTCTAAACCAATCAAGTTCTTAAGAGGACTATCTCAAAGGAAAAACAGTAACAGAAACAGTAACAGAAACATACTTTTCTTTAAGATTCTACACTTGATACCAATTCTGAAATATGAATCAAAAATTGTTCCTATACATCATAGTTCAAAAAGTCAGTGTTAGAACTATTATTTTGATTAACATTCATATGCTCGGTTTGACTTAAAGATATCAAGATATGTTTAGAGGAGATGTCAAGGCATGAAAGAATTGCTTTTATTTCATAATTACACTAATTTAAACATTCATGAATTAATTCCATACTCATTCTCACATTTAAAAAATGCCAAAATTAATTTGTACTTGACCTATTTAAAATAATTAAAATATTTAAAAGATCTTTATTTAACCTTTTATTACATTTATGATTTTTTACATTTGCATTATTGTACAAAGAGAATGATCACTTATTGATTCTGTTCAACCGACTGATGCATGTTTTAAATATTCTCTGTTCTTTCAAACACTTTGTAGTCCTTTGAAAATGTTAACACTATGAAACTAGAAGATTTTAATTGGTTATGGACCATTGGGAAGAAAGTTCTTATTGCTGTGGATTATTAAAAAAAGGACTAAATTCAGTGACAGAAATATAATGGTGGTCTGACACAAAATTAATAGGAAAAGTAAGGCAAGATACATCCTGTTGGCTCTCAGTTTTCCTATAGGCACAATAGTTATAATATACATGACAGTTTTTAAATTACATTTACATTATTGTAATGTGCTATACGATCAATATATAATTATGTATATGTGCATATATTATGTTGGATGAAAAGACAGTATTTGAGTGAGTATATATATATAAAAAAGCAAAACCTTTATAATAGATTGGTTCATATTTGATTGAATAATCAAACAATATGCTTCATGGGTATTATTTCTGTCTAACAAAGAAGGGACTCTAAACTTCAACAGGGCAGTAAGCACACAGAAGTATGTGGCACTGTCTATACTCATGATTGGAAAAGCCAAATATTGTACAATTTCCCAAAAATGTTTGACTGTGAAAAGGCTGAAAGTTACCAGGAAAAACACTGAGTATGTAATTGTTCTCAGAACTATGAGAGCAGTTCTAAGCTTGAGGAAGGAAGTGCATGTTGGAAATATGATCAGCCCTCTGAAACCCCAGAGATAGGTCTGTCTGTATTATCATGTGTTTCCATAATGGGGTATCACATTTCCATTTGGGTGCTGAACTTTCCTGCTGCTGTCAGGCATTTAGTATCTTTCCAGTTGTAGGTTTTAAAAAATAATCACTTCTACTCCAACTTTGACAAATCCTTCTGAAAGGGGAAAATTAAATGAAGCACTTACTCTGAATGCTAAGGCAAGCAGTTTTTCCAAACACGTCATGTTAAAATGGAACATGTTGCAAACAATGGAATGATGGTCCTTCATTTTTTTGTCTGTATGTGCATGTTTCTTTTTTGTATATGCCAGATTTTCTCATACATATTTTTTGGTCTAACATAAAATGTTTAAAATAGTAGATAGCAATTCTCCTTTAAAATTTTGAATGTTTGATCTGAGAGCCCAACTGAAGTCTCCATAAAAACGAAAGAAGTAGAATTATTTTAAACGGAAGATCAGAGGAGCAAAAAGGAAACAATGCTTGCCCTCAGCCCCACTCTGTTAGAAAATAATAAAGCAAGCACTGGTTTGTGGTGGGAGCTTAAAAACAATTTTTCCATCCAAATAATTTCAACATGTATTAGCCATTTCGCTCAGATGTGATCATAATGTTTTTCACTAATATTGTTAATAGAATAGAACTGATGAATGAGAACAAATTGAGATTGGCAGAGACAATCTTGAGTATATTTGGGACACATTTCCCTGCAGATAATGAGACATGTAACCATTAAATATGTTGTTGTACTGGGGCAAACTCTTCCTTCTCATCTTATTCTGAATATTCTTCAGCATTTCTAAGCAACATTTTTTTCTTTCCTCACTCATGTATTTTCCTAAAGAAAGCTTAAGGGCACTGGTTTTCCATGAACTATTTCCAATGCTATATGTTATAGCTTGCCTGCAAAGAACTGTGAGGAAATAATTTATCTGAGTAAGGGAAAAAATAAACTATTTAGCTCCACTTAATTCTCTAAACATTGGTTAAGAAGTTTTTACAAAGATTAAATTGTGTAGATTGCAAGTATTTTTAAAGAAACTTTTATGAAATAAGATAGAATGCCACCCTAGGATATACAGGAATTGTGATCTCTTTCTCTCGGTCACAATGTGGGAATGTTGCATTAGCAATTCTATATTTTTAATTAATAGTCTAATGTTTATGCATTTGTTTACCTTTTTGACTACAATAAACTTGCTCTATTTGAGTTGATAATGTTATTGTTGTTGTGTTTGTTTTTTTTTGTTATAGCTCAAAGGATACTGCCTTTGTTGTAAACAAGTCATCATTAATGTAAAATAATTGGTTAAAGATCATATTTCCAAGTGGATAAATATATTATTCTTGGTACTTTTCTGTCTTTCTTACACATACATATCTGACCTATAATCAAATAATTCTAGCTCTATCTTTCTATCTAGAATTTATCATTTCTTACCACCTTCACTGCTAGCACCTGGGTCTGAGACAACATCAAACTATGCAGTATTTCTTACAAAAGTCTCCTAACTGATTTCCCAACACTGTAGTTCTAACACAGTAGCCTGCATGATCCTTTTAAAATATTTCAGACAATATTATTCCTCTGCTTCAGGGCCACATGATTCTTTTCTGAATATTCTAAAGAAAATGACATTATCAACTCCACTCTCATTCTCCAAACCCCTTTAGAGGATTTTAATCTTCTCAAAAGCGTTCATATCCATATGACATCCTATATTTCTGCGTATTATTTTTTGGTTACTATTTGTCTTTCCAAATATAATTAATGAACGAGTATGAGGTCAATGACTTAATGTTCTTCACTATTACATCTGCAGTGCCTAGAACCTTGCTGGTTCATTATAAACTCTGAATAAATACCAGTTAAATAAGGAAATACAATTAAGCATATAATGATACTCATGATTTCAATGAAAATGTTATTAATCCAATAATTGTAAATTGATCTAAATGGTAAGCTCCTTTAATGTAGATCAATTTTATTATTCTTATGATAATTATACCAATAACTACATTTTTCTTCTGCCTTCTATGTTATAAGGCACTATGGTAATTCCTTTATATATACTGTCCTATTTATTCTTGGAACAATGAATGTCATGATTGATATTATAAATAAAACAGCAACAACAACAAAAAAAAACAACAGCTTAGACTTAGGAAGATTGAATTATCCTCCCAGGGTCAGTGAGTACTTACATAGCAGATCTGACCCACATCAAACTGATTTCAGAGCCTGTTTTATGCTCTGGTGCCCCAATTCACAATTTAGATATTTTGGATTAAATGTATTTATAGACCTGCCTGGCATTATAACCTGCATCACATATTCTGTGACAAATTTATGAAATAGTTTCCCAACCCACTAAGTGTCACTCATCAGATCCTTTTTTGCACTCAAGCAAATTAAAGCTCTGGACCTCTCCCAAACAGGGTTGCCATCTAAGTTGGACGTGTCTGTGACTCTGGAAGCTATGGGCTGGGCACTGTGGCAGAGACAAGAGGAGATACCCCTAGGATTTGGGTCCCAGCTGTGGAATGGGGCAGAAACTCAATACATTGCCGTGGAATAAGAGCTTCTAGCAGTGTACACAGGGCTTCTCCCAGTAGAACATCTCAGGAAAGAACAGCATACCATGGTAAAAACTTGCCTTCCTATCAGGGGTGGGACATATCAGAATATGTTCATTGACCCACCTCTGCCATAGCTCAAACCCCACTTTGACTAAGTGCCATGACTGATTGCAGTGAGGAGCACTCTGTTGTCCACCAGCCCACTGTCTCTAAAAATACGGTTGCTACTCAGCCCTGTAGAGTATGTAGATCCCCCACATGATCCCAACGCTATCCCTATAGTGGTGCCTGAGGCCTCTAGAGAACGAGTGGTGGACATTGTCTCTGACGCCTGGTATACAGATGGGTCTAGTCTGGATAATTTACCCACATGAACTGCAGTCACTATTCAGCCCTACACTGACACCATCCGGGTGGCGACAAGAACAAACCACAGCAGCCAGTGGTCTGAACTCAGAGCTGTCTGGCTGGTGATCACTCAGGAGCCCTGACCATTTTTGCACACACCTGTCTCGTGCCAAGATTTATAGTTCCCATTGTCCTGTTTTTCTATCAGTGTTTACTTGGTCTGCTGCGCTTTTCAGTCAGGCAACAATTTTGATGCACAAGTCAACAAAATTTTTCCAATGTTTTCATCAGTTCAGCTCATTACTGGCCACCCTGACTTCTCTTCATCGGTGATGCTTTCTCTCCCCTCAGAAAAACATATAATCCAGTTTTAGACTATACAACTGGATTTTTCCATCAACTTTATCCCCCATCAACTTGGACTAACAGTTCTCTAATTATACTTCCACTCTTGCCAAGTTGAACAAGATACTTAATGTTTGCTTGTTGTTGTAATTCAACCTCCAATGTTCTCATGACGGCACATAAAAACACAACAATAATGAATGCCACTCAGCAAGACACTGCCACATGTAGACACAAACACAGCTGTGAGACACTGATATACAAGGTTATGAAACGTTACCAAGTTTGTACAGTACTGTCAGCGTAAGTGCGTGGTGCCAAGTTTGTGACTTTAATTGTCAGTCCTTGTAGGAAGAGAACCACAAGAGCACCCGACTAGAAAGGTATATTACTCTTGAAGTACAATGACTTGGGGATGCTGAGATGGCTCAGCAGGTTGAGTGCTTGCCTTGCAGCTCTAGGGTCTGGGGATCGAGTCCTGGCTCTGGCCCATGCAGACCCATATGCTGAACTGGGATGTGCTTTACCTGTGGGAGGCCCCTGGGTCATGGGGGCATGCCTTCCATGTGGGAAGCCCCCTGGCCTGGTTCCCACACTGTAGGGCCCCATGCCCACCTGTGTGGTATGAAACAACATTGAAAACTAGTGACAAACAACTTCGTGGACTGCTCTAGCTCCTTCTCCTTCTCTCTCTGTCTCTCCCTGTCTCTCTCTCTGTCAAAACACTGGAATCAATCTTAAAAAAAAATACAATGACTTGGTTGATGCAGTAGCAGCATATTCTGTGTATTCCAAAAAAATGCCCAAAGCAACTGCCAGAGGAGTCTAGGGTCACTTACTGTAGTTCCCAAACAGTGAGGATTGGCAAATTCATTCTGTTGGCCCCCTCCCTCTAAATGAGGGTTCTAAATATGCCTTGATTTGTGTGAGCACCACATCTGGCCTAAACCAAACTTTCTCATGTCTCCACACAAACCAAGCTGCTCTATTAGGGGTTAGAGAAACTGAGTACCATGTACTTACATCCTTGTTAAATAGACAAGTGATTGAAGTTCACATTTCAAAGGTCATGCATGATGTGCAAGACTGGGCAGAAGAACATGACTATGAATGGAGGTTCCAGCTCCCTATAATCCACAGGCAGCAGGGGTGGTAGGAAGAAAGAATGGAATATTAAAGCAGCAGATTCAATTACTAACAAGTAAAACCAATTTGGCCAAGTGGATTAAAGTACTGTCCCAGCTTTAATGCATTTTGAAAAATTAGCCATTAGAACTTGTTGCCTCACATGCCAGACTGGGGACCCTGCTGATATACCCAACATTGTGAAGGTAAGGAAGTCTTGGGAAATAGCCATTGATTTGTTCCAACTCTTACTGTGGCTCCATGCATTATGCTGCTAAGAATCAAGTCTCATTACACCTAGAAAAGACTTGTTTACTGTTATTTGCAATAGAATATCCCACCAGGATGGTTGAGATACTACTACCCCTGGGGCAAGGGGAATTATTCAATGTCTATGGGGATCTCATTGTTCTATTGAAAGCCAGACATGTGAAAGGCACTATATCTAGAATGGAACATGCACCTCTGAAAGTGGTAAGAAGACAGGGTGCTGTTCTACATATCCCAATCCCCTAGTCCATCCCTTCATGCCTAACCGTGGTGTCTTCTCTGGCCAACATGTGTGGTATTGTAAGTACAAATAGGTTAAATCCCTACAGCTGTATCCACAATAGCATCTAGGGATCAGGCCACAAGTATAATTTGCATAGAATGGGAGACTTTCCTATACAATTCAACCTTCTGCTCCTGTGTAGTTCAGTAGGAGGAGGGGCACCTGATAGAGACACATTTCTACAGTGGGCCCACTGATATACAAAGCAAAGAAATAAGTCCAGCTGTTTAGTGTGTGGCAGCAGCCCTCTCTAGCCCATTAGGATTAAAACAGTGGGTATCACCACTCCAGGAAGGAAACTGGAAGGCCCTAAAGCAGTATATTAAGAAGAACATGCTGGGACTAGTACCCTTAATTTATCTAATATTATCAGTACTGGTTCAGAAATCTGGTTTGTGGTGCATACTGTTAGTAACACCCATGCTCAGCATGGGTATTCTTTTACATAATCAGACTACACAGGCAGCCTATCAAACTGCTTACAGAGGGTCCTAAAATTACCACCAATAGAGCTCTGAGTAGCTATGCTCAGATTTGGGATGGGACATGTGACTGACCCCAAGTGACAGTCTTTCTAGTACCTGGCACCCTGATGTTAGGAACAGATAAATCACTCTAAACAGCACTGACCTATGTGTACCAGGACTGTGCGATGGATATCACTGGAACTGTGTAGTCATTCTAAATAAATTGTGTTTTTACTCATTACCACTAGGGCCACCTAGAAATTATGCAACTTCTTTTCTCATTTTATCCCAATGTGTAGAGAGTGGCTATTTTTATTTTTTTAACTGACCTCGTTTTCAAAAACCTTTACTACTCTTTCACCCAACAACACTGAGACTTTTGTATTCTATATTGTTTCTTGTGGTAGTGTTGTTTTCTGTTGAGGGAATAATTCATCAAAGATACAGAATGTGTATCTTCATCATGAAGGGATGAGGAAGGAAATGTGAGATGTGAATTCTGTTCTGCCTACAGCCTTTTGTCAGCCAGGCGCAAGGAGAAAAATGGGTATAAAAATTATTCCTTTGGTGGAAATGGAATAGGTATTAGGTACTGTTACTTAAAAAACAAACAAATGAAAAAAAAGGTAATAGCAATTTTTGTTACTGCTTGCAGCTGTGTGTTTTTTGCCAAAATAAACATGACTGTGCCATGTCCCACCATTTCTCTTTTGTCTCTTTTTCAGTGAGAGACCAGGAAAAATAACACATTACTGGTGAGCTAAATGATCATTTTCTGAGGCAAAGATGTATGTGGGTGTGTGGGGTGGTCTTCATTGTTTTCACAGGTATTAGTACAGTATTTTATTTTGCTATGAGAAAAATCAATAGACAGTATTGATTTTTTTCCATACTAACCATGTTATCGCCAATCTGCTCATTTCCAAATTACAAATCAGCAATTTCATTGTCCATAATTTGTCACATTTATAACATTTTCTTCACCATATAAATGTATTCAACATCATTAACTCCGAATATTTAGCAGCATTTGTATGTATGTGTATACATGTGTGTGTTTGTATGTGGTGTTTTAAACTGTAGATAACAGTTTAACTCTCTGACTTTAATTCAGAACAAAAGATCATTGATATAAGGTTGCTTATTCTTTTAAAGGTATATCAGTTACTTAAAGATTATTGAGTGTTGACAGAAAATCTGGCAAAGCAAAATACACAAAATAGATTCTACCTTTGAAAAGCACTTTCTGGGGAACATGTAAGTAAAAAAAAAAAAAAATAACTGCAAAAAAATAAAAATTTGAATGGGAATTTTATTTAATGTTTACTGTTTTAGTACTATATTAGCTCTATTGTTGCTATAATAGATTAGCCCAAACTTGGTGGCTTAAAACAATATGAATTTATTATGTTACAGTTCCAGATCTGAGAAGTAGGAAATACTTCCACTGAGCTAAAATCAAGGTGTCTGCAGTGCTGACTTCCTTTTGAAAGTACTAGGAGGACATCTGTTTTATTGCTTTTTCAGCTTCTAAAGGCTGCCAGAATTCAATAGCTCACGGTCCATTTCCATCTTCAACAGTAACAGTGGGTCAGTGGGTGGATGAGTCTTCTCAGGTCTAAATGATAGCAGAATATATCACCCCAGAATATGCCTCTTTGGCATAGGGGTAATTGTGAGCTGATTGTTTTTGAGAAATTGCTGACACAGAAGAAGCTAGGAAAACAGAATGGAAGTTGCTCTTTCATCAGGGACATTTATGTTTATAAAGGAAATCTCCATTTGTCAGAGTGTCTGACTCTCTGTACCAGGAAAAGGATGATTCTAAATTGTTAGAAGGAAAATTCTTTTGTTTTTAACTGATATCCGATTTAAGATGATGGTTTGCACCATCTTGGAGAGTTACTCAGTTTTGCTGGATATCGCCCATGTATACATGATACATTTCTATTTGTTTTTCTCTTGTCAGTCTGTCTTTATTACAGGAAGCCTCAGCCAAAAACTCAGAAGGGCAAGGGGAAAGTTATTTTTCCTTCCCTACATATCGCATCACTGATTCTGTTTCCTCTCTCTCCCTCACTGAAGGACCTTTATGATGACTTTGGGCACACTGAATAATCCAAGATAATCTCTATATTTTAAGGTCTGTTAACTAGCAACCTTGGTTATATCAGTTACTTTAATTCCCCTGTGCATGTAACATATTCATAGGTTCAAGAGGTTAAGATATATATATATCATAGATATATATATATCTGTTGGGACTATTATTCTTCCCACTATAAGCATGCAATATGTACTTTATACTCTGGCAAGTATACTATGAAGTTGAGAAAGAATAGATCAAGTCAAATATAAATATACATTTATAATAAAGTATATTCATTAACTTAGTAGAATGGATTCATTAGAGTTAATACAGAAATAAAGGCTGTCCCAAAATTCACGCAAGAAGTAATTTTGATAGAAAACACAGGTTTATAATTAAAAATTGTAAATTTTCATTGCTGAACAATGAAAACGCATTGTTCTTTCATGTAGCGCTCTATTTTTAATAACCCTGAACTGTCAGCTGTCATGCTGTCTTTTTTTTTTATTGGCAACACTTTACCGCACAAATGACGCAAAATTCAAATCTTGCGTGAATTTGGGACACCCTTTACTCGTGCCAAAACAGAATGACTTCTGTTAGCTCAGGGAAGCCTGGGAGACAGAATTGTTCTCATTTTTTACTCTCATTTCCTAGATTTTTTTATAGTAGAAAACTTCTGACTACCACATACCACTGAATGAAAGAGGAGTTTGCTTTAGTTCCACGTAACCTAGTTCTTATTAGGTCTTGGTTATGGTTTTATGGTCATAACAATAGAGAAGAATAAGAAAATAATTTTTATATACAGAGCATCCGTGTCTTGGAAAACTCTGAAGAATTGCATTTTACTTATTCTTTCACAATTCATTATGTGATCCAAGAGTGCATGAAATAAATTGTTCTCTCATGGTGTGGATCAGCCTAACTTCATTTTGAAGGAAATATTTATTGAAAGTCTAGGACATTTATTGCGTATCAGGTGCTGGATAAACAAGGATGAAAAAGTTAAGGACTGTTTCTCTGTAATGCAGCACTATGCTAGAAGCACACTCAGAATATTGCACAGTACAAATAAGGGCATTTAGACTGTTTCAGAGTCAAACATCATTTAGGAGGTGATGCTTGATTTAGTTCTTAGGAAAAAATGTAAGATAAATAATGACCAAAGTATGGGTTAATGGCATGAGAGAAGAGGAAACAGCAAGAGAAAAAAAAAAATCACAATGATCTAAATACATAGGGAAGTTATGGAGAATAGATGGGTTTTTAAATTTTGCTGCTTCCAGTGGCTTATCTATACATTAAGCAGAAATAGAATATAAAATATTTCTAAGCAATTGCTTTGTAAATAGATTAATGAGTAATATTTGAAGAAAATACTCCATTATTTTTTCATACAAAATGATGCCTTGAAGTAGATCAGCAACCTCTAAGTTCTCTTCCAGGTACTATTTCTTTCAAGTGGAACAACAGAACATGGAATTATACTGAAGAAAATTTCTGCCCTCCTTCCGTGCCAGGGTAGAGAAATAATACACTCACAAGAGAAATAATTATGATAAAATAACTTCAGATAGGGAGACTGGCAATGAAAAGATATATAATAAGACATAATGTGACTACTGAAAATAGAAAACATTTGAGTAAAGTTCATAATAATAAGGATCTGACAATAAAAAATATCTAAGGAGAAATGATGTTTATCATTGCAAAGAGAGGCATATACAGAACTATAGCTATATTAAAATGATGAAAGCTAATATTTATATATAAAATAAATATATAGATTACTGTTTAACCCAGGACATCCTATGAGTGAAATTCATTCATTGACTGAATTATTTTATTAATGGCTAGCAACCATTCAAAAATTATTTCTGAAAACAATTTATTTTGTAAACAACTTAAAACAACATATATTTATGTAAATTCCATATGCATTGCTGCAAAATTATATAAATTAAAACAAAACGTATCACTTATATTAAAAGAGAAATAAGTAGAATATTTTTTCTTGTTATATTTATGTACTTCAGTGCCTTAGAGGCATTTATCTAGGATACCTTGAAACTGGTATTTTTCTGAAAAAAAATTTTTTTTCTTAATATATAGAGTAACACAAATATATCCTCACACACATATACACACACACAAACGTATGCATTTTTATATGCTTACTTAAGTTTCAAAACTCTGTTCAGAAGGGATAGAAGTAGTGACATCTCAATAATAATCAGCATACTCAGCATCACATCATAGTTTACAAATATTATTCTCCAATAAAGTAAACCAGGTCTCCCTAAAGTGATATCTTATTCTAGGTCTGGAGCAGGAAAAATACAAGATGAGCCTGGTGCATCCTATAGTGACAGAAAGTAAGGAAGTGCTTATAAAAAGATGGATAGGATATGCAAAAGGATATTGGAGACAACATCCAAGCGTTTCGAATGGCCCATGCCAAAGCAGTTTGAGCAATGAAATAATGATCATATTGTACTAAAAGAAAAACAAATGAATGGGACTATAGCAAAATAATAAAAGAGCTATCCATGAATTCATACTGATATGAATAAATGATTAAATAAATAAATAGAAAAGATGGGGAGGAACACCTCTGTTTTTTACAGAATTCCACATAAATGCTGAAGGAATGGGGAAAATAGAAAATCACCATTAGAATATCACAGTAATAATTGCTATAGGTATGACCCACTGAAAAATGCTAAAATTACTATGTAAATTTTTAAGGAGAAACAATATATTTGCAAAGCCTCAAAGTAACTTCCCCCAAATATGGACTCATTGTTGTGACTGTTTTATCACGTGTCTAAAAATTATTTGACACTTATCTCTCTGTGCAGTAGAGTGCTGAGAGTGTTCTGGATATAGGGATTTGCTGCTGAGAATAGATATAGAAAGAAAAAAAAAAAGTAATTTTATACTTAGGAAACCACCTTAACCAAGAAGCCAAAGTTAATGTCAACAGTCGTGTCATCTTATATACAGCCTGATGCTATAGTATGAGAATATCATTTCACCACTGCTGTATTATCCTCCCCCACCAAGTCATAACTTCAGTCTAGTCATGAGAAAACATTAGACCAACCCAAATCAAGGACATTCTACAAAATACTTGCCCAGGATTCATCAAAAATGGCAAGATTATAAAAAACTAGGAACACTGGGAATTTGTCACAGACTGAAGGAGACAAAAGAGACATAATGATTAAATACATTAGGGTTCTTTATAAGATTTATTTATTTATTTTATTGTTTTTGACAGAGAGAGAGAGAGAGAGAGAGAGAGAGAGAGAGAGAGAGAGAGGGAGAGAGAGAGAGAGAGAGATACAGAGACAGAGAGAGAACTGAACTGGGGGAGCTCCCAGTTCAGCATATGGTTCCGCACGGGCCGGGGCCGGGATTCAATCCTCGGTCCCCGGGGCTGCAAAGTGAGCACTTAACCCACTGAGCCATCCCGGCTTCCCCAGGGTTCTTTAGAATGGATTCTTTACTAGTAAAGTGAAATTAGTGGGAATGTATAAAATCTGAATAAAGTATTATAAATGCTAATAAAATATGAATGAGTTCTAATAAATATTAATGTATTACTTTTAAGTATGCACCATGATTAAATGTTAATATTGGAAGATGCTGAGTGAAAGTTATATTAGAACTCATTAAGCTATCTTGACAACTACTTCGTAAACTTAAAATAATTTCAAAATAATTTAAAAAAATTGACAACTTGTGTGAGGAAAAATGATTTTTCTTCTATCCTTTTACAATGGGTTCTTCACTGAGACCCCTCTGTAATAAAAAGGCAGATTAACAGGACAAAAAGAAACATGGGAAATACTCAGAAAAACTAAGTGACCCAAGCCATCACTTTAAAATACCATCTTCATTTTCAGTTAATTTTGGTATATGTAGATGGTTCGCAGTCCAGATTCATTCTTTTGCATATGGTTTTCCAGTTTTCTCAGCACCATTTACTGAAGATGCTTTCTTTTATTCATTGTATATTTTTTGCTTCTTTGTCAAAAATTATCTGTCCATATATTAACTTAAAATAGATGAAAGACCTCCATGTAAGACCCAAAGCAATAAACTGCATGGAAGAAAACACTGGTACTAAATTTATAGACTTTGGATTCAGAGAGGACTTTATGAACTTGACCTCACAGGCAAGGGAAGTAAAAGCAAAAATAAATGATTGGGACTATATCAAAATAAAATGTTCTGCACAGCAAAAGAAATCATCAACAAAGCGAAGAGGCAACCAACCAAATGCCAGAAAATATTTGCAAATAACGCCTTTGATAATATCTAAAACATCAGGAATTCATACATCTGAATAACAAAAACATAAACAATCCAATTTAAAATGGACAGAGGACCTGAACAGACACTTCTCCCTTGAAGACATGCAAACAGCCAATAGATATATATAAAAAAAAAATGCTCAACTTCACTACCAATCAGAAAAATGTAAGTCAAAACCACAATGAGATACCACCTCACATGTGTTAGAATGGCTATAATCAACAAGACAAGAAATAACAAGTGCTGTAGAGGCTGTGGAGAAAAAGGAACCTTTATACACCACTGATGGGAATGTAAATTGGCACAGCCTCTATGGAAGACGGTGTGGAGCTTCCTCAAGAAGTTAAGAATAGAATTACCATATGACCCAGTAATCCCTCTTCTGGGTATCTGTCCCCCAAATTTGAAAACGTTAGTCCACAAAGATATATGTACCCCAATGTTCATCACAGCATTATCACAGAGGCCAAGCCATGGAATAACTAAAGTGTCCTTTGATAAATGACTGATAAAGAAGTTGTGGTCCATTTACATAATGGAATATTAGTGATAAGAAAGAAGAAATACTGCCATATGCAACAACATGCCTGGACCTTGGGATCATCACGTTAAGTGAAATAAGCCAAAAAAATTCAAGAACCATATAATGTCATTTATAGGTGGAATATAAAACTTAAAGTAACAAAGAAACAAAAACTCATGGTCACAGTCAACAGTTTAGTGGTTACCTGAAGGTAGAGAGGGAGAAGGTGTTAGGGAGGAAGGAGAGGGCAGCAAATACATGGTGATGGAAGAACTGACTCTGGTTGGTGAGCACACTATGCAACACATAAACGATGTATTGTAGAATTGTAGACCTGGAACCTATGTAATTTTTATCAAACATTGTCACCCTAATAAATTTAACAATAAAATAAAAGTTAGAAACCAAAGCAAAAAAACAAAAACAAAAATACTTCCATTAAAAATGTTAGATGTCTGTGGTGTGACTACCCTACCATGACCTGCCTGGTTAGGGATTTATGATTAATTATAGCACCCCTTTTTCATCCAGAATATAATTAGTGTAAAAAGATAGTTCAATGTTATATGATAGTACATCTTATTGTAAATATGTGGGTTTGTTTTTTTTTTAAGGTGCTGTGACTGCCTTACCTCCTGATTATAATATTCATTGGATTAGGAGAAAGTGCTGGTCATTTCCAATGTTGTCAAATTTGTTTTTACAAGCAGACTCATTCTCATTCTTTTCTGGACTTAAAAAAAAATTTTTTTTTTTTTTTTAGGAGATTCGCTAAGCATTCCTAAATAAGAAGTCTCATTTTATATAAATTTACTTTCTTCTTGCTTCAGTCTTACACTAGTTTTATTCTTCCTACCCACAGATATATATATATACATTTTTTTTGCACAACCTTTAGAGGTTAAAATTTGGCTAAATGGAACATTAGTATAATCGAATGTGATGTTTTTTACTTTTTCTAAGATTATATACATTTATTTAATTATATTAGACCACTATAACAGTTTTTCTTTAGGGACAGTCTACTGATAGAAAACACAATATAATTAATACTAAGAAAAATGTATAAGAATGTTTAATTTGGTATGATGTTGAAACATTAGAGTGATTTATAATATTCTGCTAACTTGACTGTATCGAAATCTTGTCGAAAACATATTCTATATATTCTCAGAAACAGTTAATATATTTTAGGTCAAGTGTGGAATATTAACTTTTTTTTATTTCAAATATTGACATTGATATTTGAAGATACTAATCTTAAACTGTCGAGAAAATTACTGGTTGGGCTAAAATAAACTATCATGTCATTTTGGAATTAGTTCTTTAATTAAAATTTTTATTCATCTTCTTGAAAACAGAGATAACTGACAGGCAAATTTTAATCTTTAAGAAATTACTATTTGTAATGAAATCATTAAACCTACACTACAGAAATTTAGTATTTGGTTTTGTGGGGTTTTTTTTAAGAATTTTAAATTAATATTCACAGATAATTGAGATTTAATTGTATAAGGAGAAATATGTGCCTTTCAGAAAAAGTGGCCTCAAAGTTTATTTTTATTTTATTAACTGATAAACTCAGAAGTGATCTTTGAATTTATTCTGGGCATTAATAAAAATAAGTTTTCATTTTAAAAACATTGTACCCTTTTATACCCTTTATACTTTCTTACAAACATAAAACATAGTTTTTATTTATGCCTGCACAATAAACTGGTATCATTTTAATGATATTCAATTTTAGTTAATTAAAAATATAATAAATGTTATTTTTTTTAATCTGTATACTTATATTTCATAAATTAGAGATCCTAGACCAAGTTTCATATTTACCTAGCTCTTATAAACATCAACAATAAAACATTAAGTAACTTTGCAAAGCCAGTCTTATGATTTATTGACAACCTCGCTCTTTTAATCATATTGTAAGACGTATTAAATGACCTAGAAGAGATGAAGAGTCTAACCTACAGATTCAAAGTCCATTTAAACAGATAACCTAAGATCTGCATTTTTATTCAAATATACAGAACACCTTTTAATTCGAAGAGGAAAAAAAAAAAAGCTTGAAAAATGAGAACCGCTCATTTGGCCTCTCCTGCTGTCACCATGATTCGAATAGTAGAGACTATTAAATGAAATCCGGCAGTAATGGAAAGGGTGACTGTGTTAAAAGGGCTGAGATACTAGTCAACTGAGACTCGTGGTTTTCTTACCCTTCCTCTTGGCAGTGGCACTGTGATGTGATAAGGACCGCAGAGTTCAGCAGGAAGGAAAAAGATGTAACGATGATTCTCATTTCCATTAGATTTTCTTTGTACTTGGAGAATATCCTGCATCACTGTTGCTTCAAAAACCCAGAACTGCTTTCTTGTGTTCTGCCACTTGTAAGCGTGAAAGAAACATTGATAACTTGTACTCGTGTCTTAGTGTCTGGAAAACCAGAGTGGAAATACAGATTGATAATGTGTTTGTGATGGCAGAGAGTGGATTAGCCAAAAAATCTAAAAGTATTTCCATTGTTTGAATCCTAACTATACCACTTTTAAGCTGTGATATTATGCAACTAATTTAACCTCTATGCCTTAGTTTGCCAACTGTAAAATGGGGATAATAATAATAAAAATAGTACCTTTTTTCCATTAAGTTATTGTGAGCTATAGAATTATCAAGAGAGTAAAGTGTTTAAAGCAGTACCCAGAACATAGTAGTTACAAAGCTTTTACTTTTATGTCTACATATATATTTGTATGCCTGATTTTATAATATAAATTGTTATTCCGGTGAGAAAAGATGTACAAGTCAAATATAGAACATTTGTAAAATAAAGAAAATAGTAATAAAATCTTTATTTATAATGCCAAAACTCACAAATAATGATTTAATCCAATTATTTGATTTACATATTGAGCATATTTTCCATGTATCAAATATAGTTTTACAATACCATTTTTAGTGAGTCCATGGAATTTATTTCATTAAATCATAATTTACATTTGATATTTACACAGGCCTCAATTTCTTATTTCTAAAGTACAGAGAATAGTGTCTGTTTCTTAGTGTCATAAAGAAAATTAAGTTAAGCAGTGCACATAGAGTTAAAATTTGAGCACTAAACAAATGTCAACTATTATTAGTTAATAATTGTAATTTAATCAAAATTCCATTTTAACTCCTTTTATATCTTCAGTTATTTATTTGTGAATTTGCATGGTTGAATTATTAAAGCAAACATTATTCATATTATTAAGATTTAAAATCTGGAAATAATTTTTAAATTGCAATTAAATGTAAGTGTTTTAACCAAATTTTCCTTCTTTTTCTTCCAAGCAAATTAAATTCACAGAATCCCTTTTCATTTTTTTTTCCCTCTCCTTTTAAGGTTTGGATTCAAAGATCCTCCAAGCAAAGACTTAGTGGACCTTTCAATTACATCACTATAATTTGCACACAGCCTTGTTCGTTGCCATTTATGGAGCTGATAGGGTTCTTTGCCATGAACCCACCTTTTAAGTCATTTAAAGGTGACTTTATAATGCAATGAAGTTCAATTTTATGTCTATGACTATAGGGGAATTATTCTAACTTGCAATGATATTAAATGTAAAATAAATGGAAAGTACTAGTGAGCAAGTCTGCCGAATTATTGATTTAGATATTTTTTTCATAAATATCTCTCCTGAGTTCTTCATTGGATAGCAATGATATAAAATGTAAATATATACCTGCAATTTAATATATTTTTATTTATTTATTTATTTTGACAGAGAGGGAGAGAGAGAGATACAGAGAGAGAGAGAGAGAGAGAGAGAGAGAGAGAGAGAACTAAACTGGGGGAGCTCCTAGTTCAGCATATGGTTCCGCACGGGCCAGGGCCAAGATTTGATCCCCGGTCCCCGGCGCTGCAAAGTGAGCACTTAACCCACTGAGCCATCCTGGCTTCCCCAATATACCTGTAATTTAAAGTGATTAATTTATTTTCTAGATATGAGCTCACATTTTTAGCCAATATGTCACATTTTCATGTAAAGTCTAGGTAAAAAGAATTTAGGAAATTTTGTCATGTGCTGCCAACTTATACTTATTTTGTAATCCTGATAATGAAGGCAAAGACTTTTGGATCTATTTCTTAGATTATGGTCCTCTGATACCTGAAGAATTATGGACATATGCTCTTGAGTGATGGAAACTATTAGACTTTATTTTGATATTATAAATATTATTGACTGAGTAGCTTAATTTACAGCATATACATACATTGCTACTATTTAGACACTGTAGTTGTAATGTATCTTTCCAATTCATTCTTATACAAAGGCTATGTTTCTAAGTGTAAAGTGATTTAATTTTGTTCCTCATATCTTTTCATTTCTTTATTTTGTATCATTTGGAAGTATTACAGAATGTAAGGATGTATATTACCTGTGAACTTAAGGCTAGTTTTCTGTCTGCATTTGACAAGTTGACAGACCGACATGAATTTCCCCTCTGAGTGCTCCATAAACAGGTATTGTCCTGACATTGCAAAGTGTTTGCCACAAAAATCCTCTATCTACATCTATCACCTAAGGCCAGGCTTTGCTTGATTCTAATTCCACTGACATCAGAATCTGAAGCTCTCTGAGCCATTTATCACACTTATTAAAATGTTCCATTGTGGATTAGAATAGCAATTCACTGTTATTTCAGAATGCTGCCCAAGAGGCATTCTATGCAGCAAATATTAATGCTTTATTGAATTGGTACCTTGGTTTTAATAAATGATTCTTCACAAAGGTATCTTGCTTTCAAGTATGAAAGGTGATGTTGGCTCTTTGAATCTGACATCTGTGCCTGATATTATGTAAATCTTTTAGTTTCATATTGCATTTTCTGCTCTAAATATTTCATTTTAACATAAATATGTCAACTGGCTTAATTAGACTATTGTATAAGAAATATTCTTCTAAATTCCTTTTTGGAAATGAGATCAAATGAAGACTTCAAAATAACAAATATATTTTGTATGAATAAAAAGAAAATACTTTTTTTGAAGAACTGAGGTATTTGCAGAATAGATCATTTCTGAATGTAACCTGTTATTTTATACAACAGGCTTTTTCCCAAACCAAATACTCTTTTCAGAAATTTTTGGATATATAGTAGCCCAACCCATTCTTCCATCTTTCTTGTTCTCTCTGTCTCTCATTCTCTCTGGCTCTCTCTCTCTCTCTCTGAATTACATTATCTCTTTGATGTCTGACTAGAAAAGGATAAAAATAATTTTGTATGAATTCTAATTCTCCTCTCATGCTTGAAGATTCAGTCACTGTGACTCCAAAATCAGATAGTCTTTTATTTTTGAACGAAAATAGACTGACATAATTAAAAAAAATTAAAATAACATACGTATAAAATTAAAGATAATATTAGGTGACACTTCTCAGTTTTTTCATATCCCTTTAAATACCTGTTTATTTCATTTTTTTCTTGAACCAGAAATATTGACTTGTAGATTTTATGCATTTTTTTCTAAATTCAAATCTGATCCTTTATAACAATTTATCATACTAAACCAAAGGAGGTTTAAGTTTGAAGGTGACCTTATTTTATCTTTTGCTCTGCAATCTGATAATTTTTGAAATGTCTTGATGGAATATTTATAGGTAAATATGATCGCCATCTCTAGCAATAAGCAAGAAAAAGGGCATACAATTAGATTACTTATACTAGACAGTGAAGAGGATGCTAGATAACAAAACTTCAAAAATAAGCAGATATGAAGATGAGAGAGTAAATCTGGAGAGGTTAAATTGAGGGAGGAAGGTGGAAAAAAGGAAAGTTTTATCTGAATGAAAGTGAACTGGACTTCTAAAACCACTGAAGCACAGTTTTAGCCCCTCACCTCTATCCTGCCTACAAATTGGAGAATCACTGGATTTATATTCCAGAAAATTGTTATCACTGAACTATCCTTGCCCTGCTCTGTTCTTTCTAGAAACTGAAAGGTGAGTGCCAACAGTGAAATCCCTTCTTGCAGAACTTGGTAAATCTTAGAGAAAGGCATCTGGGCCTCGTGTTGGCTACTCTAAATAGGCTCAATTTAGAAGAACTTTTCTTTAAGTATCAGTCATAATTAGTGTACAACCTACATTCTATACCCTGTTATAAGCTAAAGTGTGAGATTACTTCTAATGCAAATTATCTAAAAGGTACTGTAAATGTAGGCTTATATAACTAGTTAATTTATCATTTCACAAGCCATGTCCCAAATTTAACATATATATATATATATATATATATATATATATATATATATATATAAATTTTACAAGCTAAGGGAAGCTTGTAAAAAAGAAAGTACTGCCTAAATTGAAGAGTAAAAATCTTAATAAATAAATATTATAAATGGCAAAAAACAAAGCACTAAATAACAATCAACTAACTCAAAAGATGCAGTACAACCTAGGAAAATCAGCAGGGGATGATTTGAGCTCTGAAAGTATCTTCCACTTTAAGAAAAAATCATTTTATTTTTCACTCAGAAAGCAATTTCCTATTTTTAAAACTCCACGTCTAGCTTTGACATTAAACTAATATGTATTGATTCCTATCTTTCTGGTTGGACTGAAGAATATTGATTCATATGTTTAAAAACTATCGACGCCCTTATCACAGTGTTTCTGAAATTAATATTTTAACATTTTCAAGAAAGCGCTAATCTATTCAATCAGTAGATTAATATTTTGAACTCAAATACCACATCTGTGGTGAAAGAGTAGGGAGAGAAAAATCTCCAAAATATTATAGAATTTTGCCTGCTCTTTAACTTTTTCTCTGTTATGCAGTTTTGAGTTCTTTGGTCTGTTACTGTGAATCTTCACTGTTATATGGAACAATTGGTAGATATTTGCCATGCATATTCAAAAAGTAAAATCTTTCTCTACTTGTGTGATATAGGTATACCAAAGCATTCTTTGTAAGTATGATGTACCAGGCTGTAATTGTCTACTGTCTATTAACTTATTTAATCCTTCCAACAACCTTTTGGTATAGATATTATTTTATAGTTGAAATAATGAGGTACTGAGACACATACTAGGAAATTTCCTCAAAGTAACAGCTACCAAGTGATAGAGGCAAGTTCTGAATCCAAGCATCTGACCTCCATTTTTACTCACAAAATAATGTCTGTTCTAACAAAAAAATGTTGGAAGTATTAAATAAATACTTTTGTTGTTGTGGTGGAGATGATTACAGGTTTGTAGATTTTTTTTCTTAATTAAAATAGAAACTGGTTAAAATAATTTATTTTTTATAAAACTGAAAGTAACAAAGGAACAAAGACTTATGGACACATTCAATAGTTTGGTGATTACCTGAGGGAAGGGGAGGAGGGGAGAGGCAGAGTAGGGAGGGGAGGTCGGAGCAGGCACCAGCATTATGGACACACTCAATAGTTTGGTGGTTACCTGAGTGAAGGGAAGGAGGGGGGATGAAGGTGGTGGGGGGTGGGGAAGTGGGAGTGGGCACCGGATATATGGTGGTAGAAGGGGAACTGATTCTGGGTGGTGAGCATGTAATGCAATTGCATGGGTGATGTGATGTGGACTTGTACATCTGAAAACTATCTAATTGTTACCAATCAATATCACCCCAATAAATTTAACAATTAAAAAAAAAAAAAAGAAAACTACAATACCTTAAAATAAAAAAGAAACGAACAAAAAGAAAAAGAATTAATTTTGACCAAGATGTAGTGAGGAAGAGGGGACCATATTCCTGCCAACTATAGCTGAGCCAATGGTTGTTATAGCTCACATCTTATATGAAGATGCAAAACCTATTTCTCCTGCCCTCTGTAATTTATAAACTGATAACCTCACACATCATTACAAGAGCACACAGAGACCCATTTACTGAACAAGTCTCAGAATTAGAGACCCTCAGAATCTTACGTAACCATTGTATTTCCTCTCTCATGATTGTTGATTGCATTAATATACTTATCCTTTTTTTTCCTTTTGCATAATGGAGGAGAGTTATAATAAAACAACTTGCTCTGATTAAGTTAATTCTGGCAATGGGCATCTGTAATAGTTATTAAAATAGCTTAGGTAGATTTGCTCATGAGGATAAACTCATTTCAATCCTGAGGGGTTAGTTAGCATTGAGCATAAGAAAATCTTGTTCTCTGCATACAAATTTAGTCTCAAATAGCCACATTAGATTCAGTATAGTGGTCCTAGTGTAGACAGAAATATACTATGACTAGCTCAGTAAAAATCATAGCCTGATGAAAAGAAGAATGTGGAATCATTTGGTGAGGTTATTTTAAGAGTTGAAATATAATACCTCAAAAAGAAGCACACATTTGGGACATGAAAAAAAAATACAGTCATACCTTGGTATTTAATTGCTTTGAAATTCATCAAATTGGTCCTCGAAGCATTTTGACATAAAAGCTTTGTCCCGGTACTTGTCATTTGTTTGGTACCAAAAAATGGTATTCAAGTAATTCAAATAAATTAAACAAATATTTAATAAGCACTCACTCTGTACAGTATTGAAGCCCAGTGCTTATAGAAATATGTACTCATAAGTAGAAGTTGTCCCTGATCCTAGAAGGATCACTGTCTAGAACTTGTCAGTGTCATTGCCTCATGACACACTACCATTTCCAGCCCAAACAAGGGGTCATGTGTTAGTCACATGGTAGCTCTTGCTCTGTGCACAACCTTATTTTAGCTTCTGGGGTCATTTTGCATATTTTTGGTTTGGGAATGCATTACATTTATTTACATTATTTCTTATGAGAAAAAATGTGTTTGGTACTCATTGATTTTGGTACTCATCGCACCTCCCAGAACCAGTTAATGAGTATATCCACTGTGTACTTGTGGACAGCTACATGAGGTGTATCATTTGGCGTCTCACTTTTCCTGTGCAGCTCCATCACAAAGAACCTCACTTGATTGGCTACAGTTTTATTCTCAAAGAAGCATGTGATTATGAGCCCAGCCTTTTTACTTTTTTGAATAAAGTAGATCAGTGCATATAGCATCCTTATGTTGAATTTTTTTCTGTAGTACCATTTCTACACCTGGCATGGAGTTCTTCAGCTTTCCTCATCACCATGTACTATATACGTGTGAAAGTTTCTCCTGCTAGACAGTGATCCTTCTAGGATCAGGGACAACTTCTACTTATGAGTACATATTTCTATAAGCACTGGGCTTCAATACTGTACAGAGTGAGTGCTTATTAAATATTTGTTTAATTTATTTGAATTACTTGAATACCATTTTTTGTCAAAATATTCTGAAGAGAAAAATGTCAAAATGAGGTTAAAATATGCTTTACTAGAACAA
>PVKE010018302.1:0-29712 GCA_004027555.1 Craseonycteris thonglongyai | reverse complement strand
GTAGAGGGATGGCTGGGTCATATGGTAATTCCATTCGTAATTTTTGGAGGAATCTCCATACAGCCTTCCATAGTGGTTGTACCAGTTTACATTCCCACCAGCAGTGTATGAGGGTTCCTTTTTGTCCACAGCCTCTCCAGCACTTGTTATCCCTTGTCTTGTTGATTATAGCCATTCTAACAGGTGTAAGATGGTATCTTGTGGTTTTTATTTGCATCTCCCTAATTTCTAGTGAAGTGGAGCATTTTGTCATATATCTGTTGGCCATTTGTATGTCTTCATGAGAGAAATGAGGCCTTAAGCAAAGCTTTTAACTCTTTCTGATGTCTCTCAGTTTCTTCAGACCCATGGGCAGTTTGGGCCCCAAGGCAAATGACAAATGGAAAAGTCTTGTTTTTTTTAATACAAAAGATGTACCCTGAATGGGGCTGGGTTCCCAATACTAATCAATGTACCCAAGGAGAAAAGTGAAAGCCTCTTTACTTCCTGGTTAGGTTTCTAAGGCTCATGGTCCCACCAAGCCCAGATTGCCATCCTTGGAGTGGCAATGGTCCTTAGGGGGGGAATATCAGAACAACACATTCAAATATGGCCCTAGAAAATGCCAGAATCCAATTGTTATTGACTTTTCTCTATAGTTTATCTTCATTAAATCTTTCTAATTACTATCCCCCGATTTAAGTTTTTGAAGTCAACAGAGCTTGGGAAATATTTATAGTTATTTTAAAATTAGGTTTTATAGAAAGAATTATTATTACTTGGATTTTATGTTAGCCTTTCTGTTCCATGGTTTCTGAGTACTGTCCTGTATCTAAAGGCTTTCATGGCAGTTCTAGTCATGCTGCCATTGAGGAAAGAGTCACCCAAAAGGTTCTTCAAACGTCATCAGGCTTAAGGACCATCTGAGGAGGTACTGGATCTCTCAAGTTCCCTTCACGACACCTCTGAATTTCAGATGCCAGGAACACTAGGTTCTGAGCTGGGCTTTATGACTTTTGCAGGATGCCTGAATAAATTCTTAGCTCCAACATTGGTAAAATGAAGATAAGCCCATAAAGACCATAAAAACCTGGCTGCCCAACTCTTCTCAGGACCAGCCTCTTTTTCAAGATATCCAAGAAGTCCTTACAGCCCCTTTTCTTGATCCAAATTTGATGAGAGATTGAAAAACTCATCCTTCTAAGGATCCCATGAGTCTCTTGAAAAAGAGGGGGGTCCTTAGAAGAGTCTTTCCCCCCAGGACTCCCTAAACAAGTCGCAGTCACGTTCATTCTGGAGCCAGCTCATACAGGCTTGTGAGAGCAAGCTGTTAAAGTTTCAGAAAAATTGAGAACTGGCTAATGGAACACTTCACGAATTTGCGTGTCACCCTTGCGCAGGGGCCATGCTAATCTTCTGTATCGTTCCAATTTTAGTATATGTGCTGCCGAAGCGAGTACGATAACTAGTTAATGGAAGATTCATAGCTTAAAAAGAGACATGGTGGGGTGGGAGGAGAACTTAAATCACTGAAATAGGCAAATACTGTAAAAGAGGACTCCCCTCCCACCCCCAAGAGTTGGTTGTTAAACAGTCACTATCCTCCCGCTAGCATTGTTATTACTTATTACTTCAAGTGCTTTGCCCGCCTGGGCTGTGTGTGTGTGTGTGTGTGTGTGTGTGTGGTATGTCTATAACATGAGGGTGGGAGGAAAAAATATGTTTGAAAAAGTGTTGTCCAGATGGTGAACAGAGGTCATAGAAAGTGTGGTCTAAGAGCGAATGAGAAATTTTTATATCAAAAATATAATTATGAGTTACAATAACCCTTATAAATTTCACAAGTTTAAGAGTACATATCATTAAAAATAATGTTATAAAAATGAATATGACTTACTGCTAAAGGGAGTTGGAAATTAATTCACATAAAATACCATATTTTTATAAAAATAAAAAGATCATTATGACTTCAATGTGTGTGTGTGTTTCTGCGATATACAAAATAAAAAGTGCATGCTATTGACATAAGTACCGAGAAGGAACTTTTTTAAATTTATAAATCTTCATATTATTAACCTTTTGGTCAAATATTCGCTGGTTACATTGTGGAGTTGCAGAGCAAAGGCTGAGCAAAATGGCTTTTAAAGAATGACTAATACAGAAATGTAACATGTATGAAATGGGATTAGAGCTACATAAAACATTTTGGGAAAATTCATCGTCATTCAGTGTCACACACAAAATTCACAGCTTTAGCTGCTCCAAACAGGAAAGTTGTAAAACAGCATAAAGCAATAAGAATATGCAGATGCTTGTACATGGAATGCTAAGGTTGAGTTCAAAATATTAGAGGGTGTATGTGTTTGTGTGCATGCATACTTTAAACTATTTTGTGCAAACAAGAAAGGATAAAGGTGTCCCAGAAAAGGGAGACTCCGGCTGCCTGACTGAGTACAAGCACATTACACACAATGGACTATTCATTTGCTATGAGAAGCTATAGCCTAATTGTCCTTCCGTCTATTATTAATACAAGTCTGACACCGATGACTCTTCAACCTTGAATCAGCTGTTGAATCTCCTATAAACTGTGAGGATCTAAGCAGAGAGAAAACTTCTTTGAGAAAGGGTATCAGAAGCCATGATGCCATATATACAATACCACATATATTTGTGTGTGTTTCTGTGTATATATATATATATATATATATATATATATATATACACACACACACATATATACATTATTAAGTTAATATACACATATTAACTTTTATAAGGTGACTTTAAAAATCTAAAATGAAAGAAGCTCAAATCTCGGCAAACTTTTAGTACCACAGTGAAAGTCAGCAGAGGAGCTAGGTCTTCGGATGGTTGTTTCTTTTCATATGAAACAACCATCAAAGAAATTTTCACTAAGTTTGCCAAGATGTGAGCTTCTTTCATTTTAGATCTTTAAAGTCACCTTATAAAAGTTAATAGTGAGATTCAATAAAAAAGAACATATCATATCACTGAGTCCACCACATCAGATAAAGGCAATCTGCCTCCAACCTCACATATTCCTCTGGAAATAACACACAGATTGTTTACCCTACCTGAGAACCACCTGTATTTGTATGGCAATCAGACTTGAAAGATAGTAAGACTCCAGGACCAGGAACTTAAAGAAGGGTTTGTTGACATAATTAGGTGATGACTCTCTACCCCTCAAAGTTCTTATAGAGATAAGAAACAGGCACCTCTTCCTCTATAAGGAAATTCTTTCTCATTTTGTTTCTTAGTAGTTGCCTAGTTTGTGCCCTCCCTGCTATTCAATGGTTACTTAATTTAGGGACAGCAGAAATTTTTACTTGGGACCACAAGCTGAAGCACCTCTGGAAAATTGACTTGCAATTGATATGCGTACAGGTGTATTAAATACTTTACAAAACAAAGAACTCCAGGATCCATTTCAACAGCTGATAAATTCCCTGGAAAAGTACTGCTAGGTTTTCTTCTGATGTGGATCCAGATACAAAGTACCAGGATATTGTTGCCTTTCCTCAAATGCAACAAAGTAAGAAGATGCTATGATCTGTAAGTCCCAGTGTTGCCCACTTTAGTTGGTTTCTGAAGAAACTTCCAATGGCTGCTGCAGCCAGCTACAAAATATATGACATGTCTATTAGGTTTCTACTTAGTCCTTTTCTCCAGTTAACATTCAGGTCTTTTCACATCTTGCTTTTAACCAGCTGCTTCCTCTGCCTCGATCTCTCTCATGCTCACCCCTGTCTTCACTGGGCCAATTCCTCTATAGCTCAGTATCACCTCATACCAGAAGACTTTCCTGAGCAATCTTCATCTCTAGCCTGGGTTAGAGGTGGTTTCTTTCAATTCCCATAATAACTTTTGATTACTGCCATCATAACATTTGGCATAATGTGTGATATAACCTATGTACGGTTACTCTTCTCTTTATAGCAGTGGTTCTAAATTTTGGTTACCCATTAGAAGAATTAGGAGCCATCCAAGAGACTTCTTAAGTCCTGATGCCCTGGTCTGATTCAGATTGATAAAATCAGGGCCTTGGGGGTGGCAAGGACAGGAGTCAGTATTTTTTGAAGCTCCCCAGTTCATTTCAAATTACCATACCTAAAGATGATTTTTGAATATATTTGTTTGTCCTCTACAATGTTTAAGACAATGCACATACATAAGATGTGAATGAGAGAACAGTGGCAGCCACATCGCATATAATTTCATCATCATGAATTTCCAAAGGGATTAAACTTGAGACTGATCAGCAAAAGATTGATTTACTAGGTAGTCATCTCAAAGTCTACGTTCTTATGCAAAGGTTTGTGGCCAAAATGCAAAGTAAACACCCCAGCAACACACTTTTGGAGAAGTCATGGAACTATTCTCAATATATTACTGGGTCTCTCTCCAACTATACTTTGAATTATTCTAATGTACTGTAAAGTACACATTTACGAGCATTTAACATGCTAGTAGTTCAGGCTGGAATCTACCTCAGTCCTAGGTTTCCATCTAGTGTAACTTTTGTCTGCAGTGACTAGCTGAACACTGCAGCCTTTTAAGGGTTACTCTGATAGAGCTCTTTAACTATGGTGATTACCTCATGAGCTCTATTTTTGAGGACGGGTGTGTTTCAGTAGTGAAAGAGTGTTGAGGGGGAAAGATTTTCATGAGCTCGAACTGGACATGACTTGTTTTAATGCTTAATGTAAACATCTAGCTGTATTCTCATTAGCAATTCCACAAGCAGAATAATGCCTCCTATTCTCATTTCCGCCTATGCCTTCCTCTGAACTTCCAGCCTGACTGTTTGCATTGTTCCCACTCCCACTCTGGTGCCTCTGCATTCTCCCCCACACTGGCAGCAGTCTCCCTGTGTGATGGCCAAGCCTCCCCCTCCCCCTGCTCCTTAATCCTTCCTCTTCACTGGATCTTCCGTGAGGACAGACAACAACTCACAACCAAAGTTCCGTGCACCCATTAAACTTGAAGGATAAGAGGCTGGCTTGTAAGGATCAGCAGAAATAGTGGAAGAAAGAACAATTAATAACGATGTCTTTTGGTTTTGTATCCCTTAGACTCTTTCTGGAATCCTCTGACTTTACTTGCATCCTTTCTATGAGAAACTCAAGTCCTCTTTTCTTCCCGCAATACAAAATTACCACAAATTTTTAATGAAAAAGGTTTTAAAGGTGTGGAGGTATTATTTTAAGTTTTCTTTGTTTTTAAGGTGACTCATACCTAAATCATTTGTTGACTTTCTGACCTAGTTATCCTCTGAGAAATCACACCCGTTTAAACAAGTCTGTCTAAATCATGTATTTGTATGATTGTTGATTATTGTTACAGGTTGTGTGACTATGACAATACCTTCTCATTTATGTAGGCTTAAGAGAACTCCCTGGGGCCCCTTCCCTCTCCCTGCAGTCTTCCATGAGGGTTTATGTCAGCTCTTAATAAATAGCACTTAAAGAGAAGAGATTGGGCAAAAGATAGAATTATTTATATTTGAAACACTATAAGTGATAAACATCTGCACATAAGCTGTTCCTTAAATTAACATTTAAAATTAGAAACAACTTCCCTTTAAAAAAATTTCAAAACAAGAGACTGACATTCTTAATGATTTCTAGGAAACTATGTTAATACTTACTTGCTCAAAAGTAAATTCTCAAGGATTCTGAGGTTCCTCATTCAATTCAATTAAGGGTGCTTCTAGTCTAGAGGAATTCCTGATGGACTATTTGAGAATGGGAAAGCTAAAACATAAAAAGGACAGGAGACAAAATAAGGACAATTTAAATCGTAACTTGGGCAATGAAATCAGAAAACTGAAGAATAATATCAAAAAACAAATCTCACAGAAAGGTATTTTTTTACTCCCTACATCCTCCTCTGGTTCCCCCACTAAAGACACACTAGTTTCCAGAAATGTTCATTCAAAAATGAATGTCAAAGAAACTTTGGCTAAGTGAGCTGCCTTTCATTTCATGTGAGGGACTATGCATGACCAAAACTCCCATTTGGGATGTTTGTTTGGGGGTCGAGTAAGAATTGGAGAGAACCAGGCAGGATGACATTCCCCAGGGAACTGAGAAAGGAAAGTTAGGGAGGCAGAGGCGAGGGGCAGGAGTGTGGTCAGAACCGCCACAGAGAGGATGTGGGCAGAGCTCCACAGGTTGAGCGCTTGCCTTGCAACTGCAAGGCCCAGCCCGTGCAAACCCACGTGCTGAACTGCCGTGCAACCGGTGACCGAAGTTTCTCGCCTCCCAGGAGGGAGGTCCCCAGTTTGGTTCCACCCTGTGTAGCCCCACATCCACTTGTGTGAAATGAAACTATGTCAGAAGCTAACGATGTACAACTATGGAGACTGCTCTGGGCCCTCCCCTCCTCTCTCCCTCACCTTCTCTCAAACAATAAAATAAATCTTAAAAAAAAAAAGAATTGCCATGGAGCATCAAAGATGGTCTTTCCAGATGGAAAACTCCTCAGCAGTAGATTTTCCATGCCCTGTGGCATTGACAGCAGCCTAATGCAACCACTGTGTTCTTTTGCAGGTGAAGTTAAGGCAAAAACACCCATATTGGTTCCTCTGGGCCTCCTTTGGCCGGTGTAGACAGTCTCCTCTGGGGTCTGCTCAGGTGCAGAAAGAAGAAGTACTGTAAGAATGAGTACTTCTGTGGGCCCAACAGGGAAATGTCTTTATTGTGAATACAGTAAAGTACTTAAGAGTTCAGCCAATGAAATGGAGTCCAGTACTGAAAAATACATGCTTTTAAATTATTAACTATCAATATATTATATTGATAAATATATTACAATTGATGATGAGGATAAAGCAGCAGCAGCAATTAATGCCAACATGAATCATGGTTGTCTATGTCCCAGGCACTAATTTAAGCCCTTTTACCTGTATTGTCTCACTTAATTCTCACAATATTTACTTGTGAGGCAGGTACTATGATTATCCCATTTGCAGAGAAGCATGATGTTAAATTTTTAGGACATTCTCTCACCGAAAATGCTGTTAAATCTTAGCACTGAACAAATGTAAGGAAGTTTGCTGGGGTTTTTTTTGTTTTTTGTTTTGTTTTTGTTTTGTTTTTAAAAATTTTATTTTTTATTGTTTTTGACAGAGAGAGACAGATACAGAGACAGAGACAGAGAGATAACTGAACTGGAGGAGCTCCCAGTTCAGCATGTGGGTCCGCACGGGCCGGGACCAGGACTCGATCCTCCATCCCCGGGACTGCAAAGTGAGCACTTAACCCACTGAACCATCCCAGCTTCCCCTGCTGGTTTTTATTTGTTGTTTTGTTTTGTTTTGTTTTGTTTTATTAGTTAACAAGTACTTATATAAGTTTTACTCGTGGGCAGGGCAGGTACTGATTTGAGAATTTTGTAAGTATTAATATTAACTAATGTAATCCTCATGACAACCCTATGAGCTACATTTATTATTGTCATTTTGAAGGTGTGGAAGTTGAGCTTCAAGGAAATCAAGCAACTTAACCAGCGTCACACAACTAATAAGATTAATAGAATGGGGCTCTAGCCCCAAGCAGTCTGTCTTGAGCGTTCAGAGTAAACAATGGCTTATAAAAGCACTTGATGCTCAAGCATATTTTGAGTTTAATCACCTTACCCAATTTACTTGGGTGGGGAGGGGTGTGTATATGTGCGGAGTGTGTGGGTATTATGAAGAAGTTAAGGAGGAAAGGATAGGCCTTTATCCTGTCTCTCTTCCTCTCAGAGATTGCAATGACTATTATAACTCATGATTATTGGTGTAAGATCTCACACTTTCTCCTATGGATGGTATTACCTAGTAAATCTGATGATAGAATGATCATTGGGGATTAAAAGCTATCTAACATTTGAATAACTAATCAATATCAAGTTTGAGGCCAATAGATAACATTAACAGCTCAGATTTTATTTTGCTTAATAATTTTAATATTTCAAATTTATCAACAAAATAAGGGATGCTGGGATAGCTCAGCAGGCTGAATGCTTGCCGCACAATTGTGAGGTCCGGGGTTCAATTCCCAGCCCTGGGGTTTGGTTCTCAGCCCCAGACCATGCAAACCCATATGCTGAACTGCTGCGTAGCTGGTAACCACCAGGATGGCTTGGTGGTGAAGGTTCTTGCCTCCTATGCGGGAAGCTCCCAGTTCGGTTTCTGCTCCATACAGCCCCACATCCACCTGTGTGGAATATGCAACTATGGAGACGGCTCTGGGCCCTCCCCGACTTCTATCTCTCTCTTTTTCTCTCTCGCCTTCTCTCAAACCATAAATCTTGAAAAAAAAAGAATACCAAATACACTATCTGAGTATACCTATTCAACTATCCAAGCATACACTTCTACATAACTCTTTAGACAGTCCTTAAGTTTCCAATAAATCCCTCCTGGAAACTTCAACCTCATGAAGGGAAGCTGCCGCCACTCCAACACTGAGACTATCTCGAACTCCCACGCAAGCAAGGGAATTTAACATTCTTCAATGGACTTTGGAGCACCTGGAAAGCCTTTGGTTGAGAAGCCTTGTCTTATCAATAAAACAACCTAAAAATACCTCAAGTAAAGAGGAAATAGGGTCTGGTGATTTGAGAAGGAAAAGAAAGTAAACACACCTAAGGGGAGGAAATTGGCTCACCCAAAGCAAAGAAAATGAAGTCTTGGGGGTGCTTCAGATGGCAGAGACTATACTCCACTTCCACATATGGTCTCTGGGTAAATAACACCTAAAATAGGCAGGTGTGGGAAGGGAGGCTGGACCGTGAGTGCTATATATAAACTGGGAGCTCCCCCAAATCTGTTAAGGCTTAGTCCTGAACAGTCAGAGCCCAAGGCCTTTGAATGGGCCCATAGACATGGACATGGAGCAGAGGCAGCCCCCCTGACTAGGAGTCAATGTCCACCAGCTTTTAGATAGAAAACCCCAGGGAGGAAAGCAGACCATTGTTCCTATCAAATGGCTGAGACCAAATGTTCTGCTAACAATAATAAAAGGGGCCCAAGTCAGATCTGATTAAAAGAGAAAAAGAAAAAAGAAAAGTGATATTTTTGTCTATTAAATATCATGAAGGTACATTGTACATTGTACATTCTTTCTCATACCATCTGTCTAATATTGCATAAATTTTAATCTCTAGTTTCCCCTGGTATAACAACAATAATAATATTAGTAAACCAATTTCTAATGTCCTTTACTCTGGGGATATATGATCAGTACTTGCAGGTCCAAGATAAGATGAATGACAAATCAAAATCCATGCTCTCCTCTTTTTCCTGGGGTGCATGTTACCTTTTCTGACATTCCTTACAATTAATTAATGTGGCCTCATGACTGAGTTCTAGCCCATGGAAAGTGAGCAGAAGTGAGGTACCACTTCCAGATATAACCCATAATAAGCCTCCCAAGCACTTATCTCCATGATCTCCTTCACTCCACCAACTGGAATAGAGATGCTCCCAATGTAATCTGGAACTGTCCGTGCCCAAGATGGCCGAGCCGCCCCCAGGTTTTATCACCAAATGACACTGAAAGCAGTGACTAAGGGGAGCTTGCGCACCCATAAGATCACTCACAGTAGACTGGGACTTGAATGAAGAAGAAGCAAACTTCTGTTGTGTGAAGCCACTGAAATTCTGGGGTCGATTTTTCACAAGAGCAAGCATTATTCTAACAACACTGAGGTGGCTAAAACCACCACCACAAAAACAAACTTACCTCCCTCAGCTGTGATAACCACACATTCATGGCTTTTGTAAAGAACATCTTTCAAATAGTAAACAGGTGTAAGAAAATAGCATTATACATTTAAAATCCAGTGTGAAAGTTCATATTTACACTACCCATAAATGTTGTGGGTTCATTGGTTGTTGTTTTTTTTGGGGGGGGGGGTTGCCACAAAGAGCATTCTACTTTATTTGAATTATTTGCCAGCATTTATAAATGAGCAAATTTCATGTAAAATTTGGATTTTCATCTTTTGAAAAATTGAATAATCTGACTGATTTGGGCTTTATTCTCTTTTTTACATAAGTCGTGCATTCCCTAGATTCACATGACTTGTGCTGGCTAGCTTCCCTCTTCCCCATTACTTACTCTGCCTTTGAATGCCATTGGCTTTGCCTGCTAGATTATCATAAATAGGTGAGGATTAGAAAAAATATGCAGTACCAACTAGACAATAATTACAATAAAGATGAACTATTTTCATGTTATGCCTTTACCTGCCTTTTTGGAAATTACTGAAACAGCATATAAAACCCATTCCTTTTTTTGCTGATCTGATTATTTTAATGTGTTTTTCTCCCAACTATATCTCTTAATATTTCCCATACAGAACATAGCATAAAATCTTGCTTCAGAATTAACTCACTAGAAAATAATTGGTAGCATCCACTCCCCCTAATATGATAAAAACTATTTATCTGATCATTTTTTATGTTTTGTCTTTGGCTGTAAAGATGGCCAAAGCTATATTATTGTTTTAACTATATACTATATGAGAAGTTCTATTTTTTTTCTTTTATTACTATTTTATTTTAATATATATGTTCTCAATTATGATTATTTATGTACTTTAAAAATTGTATTTCATACTTGCATTTATTATAAGCTACCCCAAATTCTTTGTGAAATTGGAGTATAAATAATTAGGGAGGCCAAGATGGCTCAGCAGGTTAAGTACTCACTTTGTACCCCCTGTGCAGAACCATAAGATAAACTGGGGTGTGCTTTCCATGTGGGAGGCCCCCAAATTGGCCCCCAACTCATCCAGTTCCTGCCCTGTGTGGCCCCTGCTCACCTGTGTGGAACAACACCATGTCAAAAACTGATAACGGGGGAAGCTGGGATGGCTCAGTGGGTTAAGCGCTCACTTTGCAGCGCTGGGGACCGAGAATCAAATCCCAGTCCCGGCCTGTGCGGACCCATACGCTGAACTTGGGAGTTCCCCCAGTTCAGTTCTCTCTCTGTCTCTGTATCTCTCTCTCTCCCTCTCTCTCTGTCAAAAACAATATTAAAAAAAAACTGATAACGTACAACTATGGAGATCGCTCTGGGCCCTCCCTCTTCTCTCCATCTCTGTCTGTCTTTGTCTCTCTCTGTCTGTCAAAAACAATAAAATAAATCTTTAAAAGAATTATAGTTAGATTAAATATTATAGGTAATGTTTAATAACAGGATAAAATTATGGCAAAAAAAGATGTTTATTATTCATAAAATACCAGGCTACATTTATTTAAGACACAAATTTTTATTTGATTTTTGTTTCTTTCCTCTTAAAAGTAGTATAAAATTATAAATAAATAATTTCTTGTCATCATGTCTTGATGAGTTACTATAAACTGGGAAGACATGCTTTTCTTGTTTTATTTTAGAAATTAACATTCAATAGCTGGTAGATACATTCTCTCATTTACTTGCTCATTCATTCAACAAGGCATCTATTGAACACCTACTATATATCAAGAACTATGTATGAATAAAGCCAAGTCCCAGGACTTGGGGACTCAATGAATAGAGTAGAATAAAGGCTAAAGAAGCAAGCCATAGAAAGTGCTCTAGAAAGAAAGATAGTTTCTGTCTGAGGAGTCAAGAGAAGTTTGTCACCCGGGTGACATATGCACCAGATGTTGAAAAGTGAGTAGAGGCTGAAGCAGGGGTAAGGGCTCAGTTTACTAAGGAATGGAAGCTAGAATCTGAAGGAATTCTTAGTGAATCTCAAATTCTCAAACCAGCACCATTGTTGGATATGAACTGGAAGAGGTGGGGGAGAATGTCAGATGAAACTGTCTAAGGAACAGTAGATCCTTATGTGCCACAACAGTTATTTACTCTCTAGTAGTCAGTGAGCAGCCCCTCCAAGATTCAAGTAAGAGCCTTTATAACTGAATTGATGGTTCCTGAAACCAACTCTGAAGGAACTGCTCAAGGCCTCTCTGGAACCAGTCGGAGTACTTCCTTTATGATTTGCCAATGTAATTTGATACTGACACATTTCAGAAAGAACTTAGAGTAGCTTGAGAAGGTAAATATATTGAATTCGAAGCCATTAAAATAAATACTGGAGAGACGTGGTTAAGAGAGTTAGATGAAGCAAGTGGGAAGATCAGTTCACACAACTTATACCCTGACATTCTACAAAATCACTTGTTAGAGGTGAGACACAGAGAATTTGGCTCTGGCCATTCTGGTAGTGAAAACAACATTTATAGAAACATGGAATTCATGGAGTAAAAGCAAGCCCAGTGCTCAGTGAAAGAGCCAATATTTCTAATGCAGAGAGGCATACTCTCTGAAATAATAAGTGTCCTCTATGGTAATCTGACAGCAAATACAATAATGAGCTTCACAGGACAGTTTCTTATAAAACCTTCCCAAACTAAGTATTAACATCATGCCAAACCATCTCCCCCATTCAGAAAAGCAATTCTAGGACAACTGGACTTAGTCTAGAAATGTGGTTTTCTACTAACTTCACTTAATTCAGGAAGTATTTGGGGTATCTGTCTGAAAGAAGAAAAAATGGTCTATATTTCAGGTACTCCTTTCTGATATGCTTCTTTTCCTTCAAGCTTTTTGAAACTAAGTATTGAGCCCAAGCTGACAGACACTCCTGGTTAGCTACTGAAGTGCAGATAAGTGCAGAGCAGTCTAGTAGAAATGGTCAAATGGGCTGAGGCCAGAGTGACATCTTCTTTTAGAAACTGTGAGGCCTGAAATATTACCTCTTGAATTAAGAGTGCTCACCACTTTTCACTCACTCACTCATTGACTGGCTGATTGATTCATTCATTGGACAAATACTTATTGAGAACCTATGATAAGTATGTGGAGGACACCATGAATTAGACCCAGGTTATACTATCAAGAAGCTTGGGGAAGCCAGGATGGCTCAGCAGGTTAAGTGTTCACTTTGTAGCCCCGGGGACTGAGGATTGAATCCCAGACCCAGCCTGGGTAGACCCACATGCTGAACTGGGCTATGCTTCCCATGTGGGAGGCCCTTAGTTCAGTTATCGTGCCCTGGTTTGGCCCCTGGCTTGAGGGGGTGTGCCTCCCATGCAGGAAGCCCCCAGCCCAGTTCCCACCCTGCATGGCTCCCACCCACCTGTGTGGAATAAAATCATATGGAAAACTGATGATGTACAACTATAGAGACTGCTCTGGGCCCTCCTCCTTCTCTATGTCACTCTATCTCTGTCTCTCTTTGTCTCTGTCAAAAACAATAAAATAAATCTTTGGGGGGGGAAGAAACTTATAATCTAATGGGGGATAAAGACAAATAATCAGACAAGTTATTAGGAGATAGTTCTACCAAAGGCTTAAAAAGACAGTTTCCAGAAGAAATGAGCTGAGGAAGTACTGACAGGATACAATTTTCTACTCAGAAATTAATGTTGAGTCTTTGTTTAATGAACTTCCTAGTACCCCCTATAAACTAAACTGGCAGCTGATATGAGGTGCTTTATTCTAGTAGATTATTAGCCAAAGCCCATAAAAATTGTGGAGCAGTTACTGAAACCCTTCATTTTGGAATAACTGTTAATAAATGTTTTCACCTTAGTGTGTGTCAGGCACTCTACTAACTGCTTTACCTGTATTGCCTCACTTCACAAATTATGTACCCTCCCAAATACCCTATCAGGCTAAGTAATGTCATTAGCTTCTTTCCACAGACAAGAGGAAACGATTTTAGTAATCGTCATAAGGTCATAAGGCTCAAGCCTAGTGCCTAGCTCTCTCCATTACTATCCTCTTCCTTGGCAGGAATTAAGGAGCAATACCAGGGGCCTTTTAAAACCCCATCATAGTTCATACCAATAGTTTCTCTTTCTATTTTCCATAATAGAAGAGTATAACATTCATCTTAAAGCGATCTAATTTCTTAATAAAATAATAATAATAGGGATGCTGGGAGAGCGGAACAGGTTGGATGCTTGCCTTGCAACTGCAAGGTCTGTGGATTGAGGCTCCAGCCCCATCACAACTGGTAACTGCCAGATGGCGGTGAAAGTTCTTGCCTCCCATTCAGGAGACCTCCTGTTTGGTTCCCAGCCCATGTGACCCCACATTCACATGTGTGGAGTGAAGCTATGTCACAACTAATGATGTACAACTATGAAGACTGCTCTACGCCTTCCCTCCTTCTCTATGTGTCTCTCTCCCTGTCTCCCATCTCTCAAAATAATAAATCTTTAAAAAATAATAATAACATATGATTTCTTTTAGATTCCTATAGTAATAGTAATAGGGTGATTTCTGTGTGAGCCTTATGACTGACAATTTATATAGATTAATGCAACTCAGGATCAAAGAGAAAAATGTGAGCAATTTTATATCATTTTCACCTGATTTTTTGAAAGTAGAGAGAGATTATACCAAAAATCTGTATTGGAATGTTTTGGTCTCTAAACTCTGTTTATTCTTTTGATAAAATGTTGGTGTGAGATGTCTAAGCTTATCTAGTAAGAAACTGTAATATATGTTTGAAGAAATGCATAGTGAGCTTATAGGTATTTAAAAAAAAAAGTGAAAGGATTATATATACCATGTGTACAATTACGTGGCTACACAAAGTTCAGGCACATGCGATGGTTCCAAAGTAGCTGAGGTAGCAGGAATTATCCTTAGGTTCTTGTTCAGCTTAAACTTATTTATCATCTGTAGAAAATGAAGAAACAGGAATCAAATTTGGTCAGAGAAGAGAAAATGAACCTGTTGGGTGTGAGCCAAAATCCGGGCTTAGAAGACATTCTGACCAAACTCATGCCATGGGTCCCTGCCCCTCAATCTGCCTTCACTAGATGATCCTACAGCTGAGATTAGTGGTTCCCACAGAAAATTATTGTGCTATGGCTTTTTGAGGAAAAAAAAAAAAGAAAGAAAAGATAAGATAAGATTAACTAAATAAGATCCTGGTGGAGCGCCAAGGTTTTATTTTGAATATAGCCTCATCAATGTGCCAGAGATCAGCTATTTAACCACACCTTACTAAGCAGGATCTGTTTAATGGCTAACAGTTATGAGCAACCTGCTGGTGTGGAGTGAGTGGGAGCTCAGACCCTCTTCCTTCCCAAGCTCACAGAGAAGTTTGGCAGCAACACTCATCAATGAGATTTGAAAGCCTCCATTACTCTTACATAATTTTTAGCCTCTCCAGATCAAGCATGTGGAAGCTGAGCCATGGAATAACCACATAAATGATTAAAATAAAGGATCAAATAATCATCTAAAAAGGGTGGGATGCAGTGATGGGTTAGTATAATCAACTAGTGTAGTAAGTTTCTGAGATTTATCCCATAGTTTTCTATTCAGTACCAACGGGCTCTGCTCATAAATAATTATGGAGGAATTTTCCATTTAGATGAACATGCTTGGCTCTAAAAGAATAGCTTGCTGGGAAGGAATTTCCCCATTTCTCATTGGTTCCAGGTAGCACTCTTCTAAATCCTACAATCAAAGTTTATCAGGATGATTAATTCTGCCGTGAGGTCTGTAGATTACAATAAAGTTTAAAAATTATAAAAAATAATGCATGTTATATATATGCATGTATGTTGGCATATTCATTCAGCAAAAAATATCTGGATTAAGAGAAAAATCAAGCTTATGAAACAAGAGCCCTAGAGTCAGAATATGTACATTCCAGTCTTTTCTTCGCTTTCTATTAGCTGTTTGCCGTGAGCAGGCTTCTTGCTATCTCTCCTGACTCTCACTTTATCTGATGGAAGAGTAATACCTGCCTCATAGGATTGTCGTGAAAAATAAATGAGGTAATGTGTGTGGGAGCACTTGGGAAAATGCAAGTTGTTAGATGACTCTAAGATGTTATTAATTACTGTCACTTTACCTTAGAATTAGTCATGACAAGCTTCAGGAATGAAGTGATACTTCTAGAGCACATAGAAAAGTGATTTAGAGAGGAAGGAGCAAGAAGATCATTCCTGTTGGGCTCATTAGTTGAACAAACATGTCCTGTGTGTCACGTTCCCAGGCTGTGCTAAGAAGCAGGCCTGGAGATGTTTCCCAGAGGCAGGAGCATGAGGACAGAGAGACCGGTCCCCAACAGCAAGGTGCTGGTCAGGGACAATAAATCTGGTGAGAACAAAAGGTTTAGGCTGAAAATAGCAGGGATTTTATTGGATGGTGTCGTGATTCTCAGATCTTAGCCATCATCCGAATAACCTGGAGGACTTTACAAACACATAGTGCTGGATCCTACTCCCGAATCTCTGATTCAAGAAGTATGAGCGAGGGCCTCTGATGCAAGACATATGAGCTAAGACATCAAAATTTGCACTTCACTGAGAACTACTTAAACAGTATAAGAATTACAGCTCTCAGCTGTACCAACCAAATTTGACTCTGACTAGCTTAAAGAAAAAGGGAAATTTGTTCATGCTAATTGGGGCTATTGGATGATTCCTAAAATGGGCAGGAAATCAGATTCACAAATAGACAGGAACTGGCAGCACAAACTCCTTTGCCAGGATATGTCACTGTTTTTTCTCTCTTGCTTCATTTGAATTAGTATTCAGAGTCCAATTGGCTTAGGGCACATGGCCACCCCCCCAGCTGGGAGCTGATAGGGTACTTTGAATTATAGACTTTCTAAGACTATGCACATGGGAGAGATACAATTGATAAGAATAGCAGGGTACTATATATTGCCAAAGATGTGTTAATGGGTGCTTAGGCAGCCCAAAATAACCACAATAGCAAAAACAACCCCTGTCCTCTATCATAGTAGGAAAATACCAATGAGCAATGGGCCTGGAATTCTAGGGGAAACCTAAATGGGTATTCTTGTAGATTCGTAATCCAGGAAGCAAAAAGGCGGCTGATAGCTTCTGTGGAGAAGGAAAGGAAGAAGTTAAACCAATTTGGGGGGGGGGGGGAAACTCTATCATTGGGTACCCATGGTGACTCCTTCATGACCTGACCCCGAGCTGCAGAACTATTGCTTCCAAGTCAAGGTCAACCTCAAGAACTGTAGATCAGGAGTCTCTAATTTCAAAGACAAGCTCATTTATTCTATAGCTTGAAACACATTATGTAATTCACTGGAAGGGTTCCTTCTTCCAGATACTTTTAATTTTTCATTTATTATGAACTATTTCAAGCATGCAGAACAGTATAGCGAATAACATAACACTCAAATGTCTACCACCCAGATGCCCACATTTCTTTTTTTTTTAAATAATCCTATTGAATATTATAGAAGTTTTGGAGCTCAGGTCCTGGGGGTGGTAAACCAGGGGATGGGCTGGCCATTTGGAGGGAGGTTGAGAATGGGGGAGGGGGGCCAAACCTCTGAACTACTGAAAATAATCAAATCATCAATGATGAAAGGGGTTGATGGGCCGAGTACTTATACCCCTAAAATACTAGAAATAGACAAGCAATAGATTTAAAAAATTGGAAGGAATTAATGTAAAATGACTTTTTTTCCCCTTGAGCTTCCTAGTCCTAATTCAAATTGCCCTAACATGAACAATTATTTTTAAGTGATTATAAACATTCACTTCAAATATTGTTTAATCTCATGTAGGTTTCTAAGCAAATAAGTAATCAAGTGGAAGGGAGTGAGTGATAAAAACACCAGGTCAAGTTAGCCCTGTGGGTGGCTCAAAGTGAGTGCCCATGTATGCATTGGGAGGGGCAGCCCTTTGAAATCTCTTGAAAATATCAGCTGTGACGAGGCAAAGTGAAGTTAATGGAATGAAATTTTAATCATCCAAATATTAGCAGTGACAACTCCCTCTGAAATGTTTAGTCATGTATCACCTCTCCATTTTATAGCTATCAATTTAATTATATAATAATGTAATTCAGCTATTGATTTCTAGAAGAGTGAACTCTGAATAAAAGGAAGTCAAGACTCTAGGTCATTAATTTTCATGATAAGACCATAGTTTCTTTAAGATGTTCTTACTTTTTCTAAAATAGCAGTGTCCCACAACAGTATTTTCTTTCCTCCTATTTCCATCTTATTATATAAGCTCACTACCTTTTCGTCCTTCCATGTTATACTTTGGAAGTATCAATTTCAGATTAAAGTAATGCCTTATGTAACTGGCAATTCTAAGGAATAAAATGACAATTATCCCAGAGATTTAATGTGGGTTCTTATAAATACCAAAGAAATTTATTTTTTAAGATTTATTTTATTGTTTTTGACAGACACAGAGAGAGAGAAAGAAAGGAGAGGGCCCAGAGCAATCTCCATAGCTGGACGTTTTTGACATGGTTTTGTTCCACACAGATAGGTGGGTAGTGCACAGGGTGGGAACTGGGCTGGGGACCTCCCACATGAGAGGCATGCCCCCACAAGCTGGGGGCCAAACCTGGGGGTGAGAACCAAACTGTGGGCCTCCTGCATGGGAAGCACACCCCAGTTCAGCAGTATATGGGTCCGCAGTAGCCAGGGCTAGAATTCAATCCTCAGTCCCTGGGGCTATAAAGTGAGTGCTTAAGCTGCTGAGCCATTCTGGCTTCCCCAAAGTAATTTTTAATTTAGCCATTTTAACAATTCATTTCAATGAATCTGTACAAGGCTTTGAGCAAGATGCTGTGAGAGGCATAAAGATAAACAGACTTGCTCCCTATCTCCAGAAGCTCACAGTTTTGGGGGAAAAGCTAGGCCACATTGAATAATTCTATTGTGAGTCATAGTGTGACAAGTGACAGGAGAGAGGGGTGGTAAAAGAGCTATGAAAATACCAGGGAAGAAGAGATTATTTTCGGTTTGATGGTCAGAGAAAACTTCCTGGAAGGAACAGTCTTGATGAAGGATGGGAAAATTCTGGCTAACAGTGTGGGGACAGATATTCCCAGTGGAAAGAAACCGGGAGTAAAGTCCTTGGGGCAGAAATGCATGGGTGTACTAAGGATCAGGGGTCACAGATGTGTGATGGAGAGAAGCAGAAAAGGGGTCAGACCTTCACTATCAGTGTGATAAATGCCATGGTGAGCAGGTTGGATTTTATCCTGGGATAATGAGCAATCACTGTCTTACCATAGGCTTGAAAGCAGGGAAAATGACATGATAAGCACAAAATGCAATTCAATTAAGCAAAATGTATTGAGTGATTACAATATGCCCAACACTGTGCTTAGTGTAGTGAACAGAGGGAAACATTCTTTTTTTTTTTTAAAGATTTATTTTATTGATTTTGACAGACAGAGAGAGACAGAGAGAAGGGGGAGAGCCCAGAGCAGTTTCCATAGTTGCACGTCATCAGTTTTCAATATGGTTTCATTCCACACAGGTGGACAGGGGCCGTGCAGGGCAGGGACTGGGCTGGGAGCCTCCCACATGGGAGACACACCCCCTGGAGACAGCAGCCAAACCAGGGGTGGGGGAGGAGGGGAAGAGAACTGAACTGGGGCCTCCCGCAGGGGAAGCACACCCCAGTTCAGCATATGGGTCCACATAGGCCGGGGCCGGGATTCGATCCTTAGTCCCCAGGGCTGCAAAGCGAGCACTTAACCTACTGAGCCATCCCTGCTTTCCCAGGGAAACATTCTTGGTGCTGCCTTCAATGACCTTCAAGTCTAGTAGGGAACAGCTGAATAAATAGCTAATGTCAATAAAATGTAGTACTTTGAGCTAAAATAGGTACAGGAGGCTATGGGAGCCCAGAGAAGGTACTCTGGGGGCAGAGGGAGAAGTTGATGCCTGATATAGGTCTTACAAGAAGAATCAGAATTATATGGCTAAAGAGGAGAGGGAAGGCTGGGTAGTCCAGACCAAGAAAACCTGGAAAGCAGAGTCACAGCACCAGCTGACATTGGATGTGTAAAGAAAGACAGCAACTCATTTTATTTTACTAGCCTGTTCCGTGTGAGGCAAGAGAGGGCAGTGAGTAAGAAGAGGGAGAAAAGGGGTAGGGCTGGTTCTTTTAGAAACTTCATTCAGGGTGGAGGCAGGAAAACCAGGCGATGACTGCAGTGGTCAGATCCTACTGTAGTGTTCCCTTTCGGAGGAGACATGGCCCATACAGAAATTCCAAACTTCACACGTGACTCTCAGACACTTAACGGGGTTCAAATACATATCGCCTGACAACTCTTATTGCTTCTATTATTTCCTAATCTTAAGCATCCTCAGAACCCCTAGGAGAATTTGCAGTCTCACAAAAGTGCCCTCATCCCATCTATAAAGTTCTATGCCTACCGCCTTGGTCCCTTAATCCTCTTTTGATTTTCTGCCACTCCAATAGAACACTCATTCACCCTGTGCTTTGTTTCCTGCCCAACCCCAAATCTTTATGTGTGTATTTTATCTTTCCTTTTCTCTGCAAACAGGGCTTCATCATCTGAAAGCAAGTGAGCTACACTGTGATTGGGGTGAGAGATGGTTGTACAGTGGGAGGCTAAGAACTCAAATATGTTTATAATTTTGGGGCCAGTAGCAATAATTATCATGCAAAATTAAAAAAAAGAGCTAGGGATATGGAAGTACCAGAGAATAGAAGACACAGAAGTGAGATAACTTATAGAAACATATTCTAAGCTGGACAACTAGCTAAATGTGTGATAGAGGCAAAGAGAGGTAGGATTCTAATACTGCTTTGCAGTTTGGATCTTGAATAAATAAAAGAAATGTGGTATTATTCGCCATGGCTAGGGAGTACAAATAGAGGAGCATATTTAAGAGATGGGAACAGAAGATGATAGATTTGACTTCGTATATACTGAGCCTGGGGTGTCCTCAAGATAGTCAGGTCATATTTAGCAAGCCTAGTGCTTTAATTCAATGTAATATGCCGGCTGTCACCAAACCTGTGTGCTTAAAATGCCATTCATGGTCAAACACTATTGAAAAATGATATGCTATGGACCTTTCTTGGAAATTGATTATACACTGATAAGTCCTGGTATAAAATACCCATTTAACTAAATTTCCAATGAGACCCCCACACACACACACTCCCCCACCCCACCCCACCCCCGCCACCCCAAATACCTATTAACATTATTGGAAATGCTTTTTCCAAAAACAGTGTTTTAGGAAACGCTCATTACAGCACTAAGGAGCTATAATCAGGGGATGGTTAAGAGAGAAAAAACTTGGTGGGGGTGGAGAGGTGGTTAATTTGCATGTAAGTCTAAGTTGAAGCATTATTAGCTGATGAATTACATACAGTGAATAGAGACAGGAGATGGAGAGAAACTTTTATGAACACTATTTGATACCTGAAAGGGCATGTAGAGAATATAATCTGGAGAGGTAACAAGAGGCAAAAGCATGAGTTACAGAATTCACACATGTGACACTCTCATCTCTTAGTCTCAGTTTTCTCATCTGAAAAATAAAACCCACCTTGTTGGGTTGTACTGAGATTTAAAACAGATAATATATAAAGCACCTACTACATAGTAGACCCATAAAGCACTCTCAATAAACACTATTACTAATATTTTAATTTAAATACTCTTGATCAGTTGAAGCAAAACTTTGATGATTACACTGCTATATTAAAACCTAAATGTTGAAAAATTATGTAGGGATCATCTCAATCATTGATAGCATACCCTAATATAAGGAGGCAGTCCGCATTCAGACAAGCCTGGGACAAGAACAGCATGGGACAGAAATAGAATTCACAGATGTTAGGCAAGGGAAGGAGACACCACAGGAGTTTCCTTAAGGCACTCATGACTGTTTTTTTCCATGAGTTTTTGTTTGTTTTTTTTTTGTCAAAAGATGCTGGAAGCTAATATCAGAACCTTAGCAAATTATTTGCTCTCCCTAAAAAATTCTGAGCTAACCCCCTGGGCATATGGCTGTAGGTATAAATCTGGCATGAGGAGTCATTCTCTGACAATAGTCATTACTTGGCACCCTCAAGGGCAGGCCAGGGGAGAGGCATCTATGACAGAATACTGGGCTAATGAGATAGACTTCTGTCTGGATATGTCACAATGTTACAAATGCAGACCTCAGTCATTTTTGGCATTGGTCAATTGAGCACACAAAGTCAGAAAAGATTTTGAATTTAGAGTTAAAGATTCTGCTAACTGCCACAGCCATTTTAGCTTTTCTCTATCCAAGCACGAAACTGGGACAATTACTGTGATTTTATCTGGATCAGCTCATTTCAGACCCTAAAGACATGACTAGAATTTACTGTTTTGTAGTCTCATCTTTGGGACTTGCGGACGGCAGCTTCTCAGGTCTCAGAGTGGTCTGAGGACTTGGTTGCTGTTCAGACTGGCCATTTAACATGACTGGCCAGTGTTCATCAAGAAGCCATCCCATAGCACACAAGCTGTAGGTGGAGATCACTAAGGACGGTGAGCTAGTCTTTGAGGACACACTTAAGAAGACAGTGGGCTTGTTCAGATCTTTGGGAAGAGAAGGTGGCAGGGCCCTGACTGGTTGACTTGTCAATTCACAGGGCGTTGTGGTAGGAGCTGCTCATTTAGTTGGTCTCTGAGCAAATACAGGATAAATATAAATACAATTTACCCTAGAAATTCATAGATTTTCTCAGGGAGCATTGGCAACAGAAAATGGACAATTCTATGTCTGATTCGTTTATATGATCAGTTGCTTAAAAGTTATAAGATTGGGGCAGAATGAAGGTGTATCAAACAGTGCTGCTCTGAATATAGTCCAAAGACAGGCAGCCTTAGCATTATCTGAATCTAGCAGCATCACCTACAAGCACAAGGTCTCAGGTTCCACTCCAGGCATAAAGGAAACAGAATCTCCAGGCAACGTGTTTTTACATGTTTTCCAGGTCATTCCTGCTACACTAGTTTAAGAACTGTTGTAAGCCTATATTCAATGTGTCTATAAATTCCATTTCCATTCACCCACTAAACTAGCCTGGCTTCCTTATCTTTCTACCATTCATTTCCAGTTCTCCTATTCTGATGGGACCTGATTAGACTATGTTATATACAATAGCTCAGTTTTGTCATTTTTATCATCGACATAAATCAAAATTCTTTTGTGGAAAGCAACTCTGTAGAGGCAATAAAAATAGTGATTCTTATCCATATGATTTGGTTTGCAGCAGAAAAACCACAGTTATAACTCCTGAAAACTTTCCGTTCATGTCTCAGGTAACAATGATATAAATTAAGTGATAAAAACTGAAGAAAAACACTTATATGGGCTGCAAGTTGCTCTTGGGAGATTTTCACTTTAGCTTATAATTTCTCACTGCACTGAAAAGTTTAGAAACAAAGTGTATAACTCCCTTTTCCATACTCAAGGTATTCCAGATATAAATATGTACCAGTTCTCAAATCTTGTGAATGGAAATATCTCAGCTAGAGGTTTCAAAATTCAACCTTAAAAAAAAAATCATTGCTTCCATCCCTGTCTCTTCTCCATTCTATGGAAGAGCCCAAGGACAAAGTACATGAATGTGTTAAGAATTAAGATATGATGGGGAAAAATAATGTTTGCTGATGTACTACAGGTAATACTAATTCACCTTATACACATATTACATATACATATGTATGGGACCAAATGGGTTTGTATCTGTCTTTGAAATATGTGGGTATGTTTTTCTAAGAATGGCTACATATAAATATATATATATATATATCCCAAAGGCAGAAACTCATTTGGTTGAACAAGAGATAAATTTATATGATATGTATATAAATGTCTTGAGATTCAGAGGTTAATAACTTCTTATAAAGGAATTAATTAAAAATGTATGCCAAATTTTACTACATAGAAACTATTCCATTCCTTGATTAACTCTAACCCTGAAAACTAAGAAACATTTGTACAGTCAATACTAGTTACACAATAAATAGAATATTTAGTTAATATGGTTCAAAGAATGCATATCAAACAAACTTTAGAAATATTACTAACAAAATTAATTTTTGTATGTGAATATTCATTAGGGCATACAATGATATTTTGCAAATACAAATTTGTTATTTACCTTCTTGAACTTAAATATGAACTTCCAACCCAGCCAGTAATGATGGCAGAAGTGTTAGTTCATATAAGTTTAAGTAACTTTTAAAATAAAGATGACTTTTCTTCTACTACATACCAGGTTTTTTGCAAGTACCATTTTTTCATACAATTCCCCACTGTGTTCTTTATGGTCCAGAGCCTCTAGGTTTTTCTCTAGCCGGGAAACTTGTTCAAGCAGTTTTGATTTTGTTCCGTCAAGAGGTAAAAGCTAAAAACACTTGCTTGTAAGGGTACATAAATACAGTGACTTCTTAAAAGCTTCTTTTAAAAGTCCAATAAACAAATCATCTCCACCAATATCTGTAATAGACATATGGGAAAATGCTCAACTTCACTAGCTATTAGGGAAATACAAATCAAAACCACGATGAGACACCACCTCACACCTGCAAGTGCTGAAGAGGCTGTGGAGAAAAAGGAACCCTCATACACTGCTGGTGGGACTGTAAACCGGTACAGCCACTGTGGAAGGCTGTATGGAGATTCCTCAGAAAGTTGGGAATGGAGCTGCCCTATGACCCAGCAATCCCCCTCCTGGGTATCTACCCATAAAACCTGAAAACCTTAGTCTGTAAAAACGTATGTACCCCAATGTTCATCGCAGCACTGTTCACAGTGGCCAAGATATGGAAACAAGCAAAGTGCCCTTTGATAGATGACTGGATAAAAAAGCTGTGGTACATGTACACAATGGAATATTACTCAGAGATAAGATGAAATTCTGCCATTTGCAACAACATGGATGGAACTTGAGATCATCATGCTAAGTGAAATAAACCAGACAGAAAAAGCTAAGAACCATATGACTTCACTCATATATAGAATATAAAACTGAAAGCAACAAAGAAAACCTCATGGATATAGTCAGTAGTTTAGTGGTTCCCTGGGGGTAAGAGGGCGAGATAGGAAGGAGGAGGAGCTAAATATATGGTGATGGAAAGAAAGCTGACTGTGGGTGGTGAACACATATTGTAACACAAAGACAAAGTGCTGTAGAGTTATACATCTGGAACCTATGTAATTTTTCCTAACCAATGCCACCCCAGTAAATTTAATAATAATAAAAAAATGGACAGAGGACTTGAGTAGACATTTCTCCAAAGGAAGTATATAAATAGCCAACAAGCACATGAGAAGATATTCAAGAGCCTTCTCAGTGCCAGGTACATGTCAGTGGCAGAAGAAGAAGCAAACACCATAAGTGTTCATTTCATGTCTCCTCACAGGTGTACAGGAAGATCTTGTCATCCTTGCTTTCCAAGGAACTGTGGCAGAAGCACACCTGTTCATGCCCATCGGCAAAAATGAGGAGGTGCAGGTGGTTTGAGGACTCTATAAAAGTCAGCACGTCCTCAAGGTAGGTCATCTGTACAGGAAGAAATATGTTATACACATCCAGCATGTGCAGTGTGAGATGGTTAACAGCACAATTGTCCATGTGGGCATTCACTGAAGCAAGGTGGTCACAACCAGGCTTAACTGCACAGAGACCAGAAAAGAATTCTTGAACATTATGCAAAATCTGGACAATTTGGAAAAGAGAAAGACAAATATAAAGAATAATTTATTGAGAAAATTCAAGAATGACTATAACTTGTTGTGCAACTGTGGTTTAACTGTAGATTTTTTTTTGACAGAGACAGATAGAGACAGAGAGAAGGGGGAGGGCCTAGAGCAGTCTCCATAGTTGTATATCATCAGTTTTCAACATGGTTTTATTCCACACAGGTGGGAGGGGGAAGAGCAGGGTGGGAACTGGACTGGAGGCCTCCTGCATGGGAAGCACACCCCAGTTCAGCATATGGGTCCACATGGGCTGGGGCTAGAATTCGATCCTTGGTCCCCAGGGCTACAAAGTGAGCGCTTAACCTGCTGAGCCATCCCGGCTTCCCCTAATTGTAGATTTTTAGCCTGGTATATGTCTTTGAAACTTTTCAATATATTTCTGGAATGTTTAATTTATTTCCCATTTTGATATGTAGCTCAATACATCTACTTTTACAATTTTGATTAATAATTCTATAAATAAAATGTAAATGTATCTTAATTTTAAAAATATTCAACATCATTGATCAATAATTAAGGAAATACAAATCAATACCACAAGGAGATTCTATGTACTTTACAGTCATTACAATGGCTATATTAAAAAAAATAAAAAATAGGGTGTTGGTAAAGATTTCATTTCATAGCCACTATGATGACTATAATAAAAAATGGAAAGTAATGTGTTGGTGAACATGTGGAGGGATAGGAACCCTTGCACATTGCTAGGGGGGAATGTAAAATGGTGCAGTTTCAACATAAAGTTAAAAAATAGAATTACCATATAGTCCAATAATTCCATTCCTAAATATGTACCTAAGAGAAAGGAAAGCATAAATCCACACAGAAATTGTATACAAATGCTTATAGCAGTATAATTCATAATGCCTGAAGGTAGGAACTAAATGCCCATCAACAAATGAATGAATAAACAAATTGTGTTGTATATACACACAATGGAATATTATTCAGCCAGAAAAAGGAATGAAGTACTGATATTTGCTATAACTTGGATGACTTTCAAAGACATTATGCTAAGTGAAAGAAGTCAGAAACAAAAGGTCACATATTGCATGATTCCTTTCATATGAAATATCCAGTATAGGTAACCCACAGAGATAGAAAGCAGATTAGTGGTTGTCAAGGACTGCAGAGGGGAGGGAGTTATGGGGAGCAGTTTCCTAATGGGAACAAATTGTCCTAAGAGAGGAAAGAGAAAGTGTTGGAACTTTTGAGAGATGAAGATGTCACGATACTGTGAATGCTCTAACGCCACTGAATTGCATCCTTTAAAATGGTTATTTAATACTCTGGTTTCTCTTCAAATAGCATAAATCTTTTGCCTTTTAAAATGGTTATTTATATGCTATGTGAATTTACCTCCATAAAAATAAGACAACTTTCCAGTTAGCTCTCAGAGGTCAAGAAATTTGTTAGCATTACATTTATCTATTGAATGTTAAAAAAAAAAATATGATTGACTGGCTTCATTTTAAATTAATGAACACAGATGTCACGCAGGTAGGTACTCAACCATGCCTTGAAATCAAAATACTATATTTATTTCTTAGTAAAATGACTTTCCTCTTTTTTAATTATTTATTTCTCTCTACTCTTTTCTCAAATATCATTTCAAACTTATTCTCTCTTCAAAATTCCACCCCAGCCCTCATCCCAAATGACCACCTCATCAGTAATTCACTGAAAAAATAGAAGCTTCCAGGTAGCTACTCCCTCATCTTCCCACCAGCCAATATACAAAACTTACTGCAGCAGACACTTCTAATCTGCCCCTTGCTAGCGGACAGCCAGTTTGGATTAGCTAGCAGCCATGTGTTAGGGAAGCTTGGCCTTGTCCAATCCCAGGGAATGAATCACAATTGAGCTAAGCCAGCCATGTTAGTCTTGTTCCCAGGTAAAAAAAAAAAAAAAAAAAAAAAAGGTTATTTTAGTCATGGCCCTGCATTCTAGTAGAGGCCACTGCAGCCTGGGGAGGGCTTTCACAGATTTTTGAATAAGACACACAAAAGGCAGCACATTCCTTTTTCTTAGGATGTCTTGATTGAATATCATGCTGAAAATTCTCGCAAATATCTTAGAAGCATGACAGTCAACACTGAGGATGGCAGAGCAAACAGTGACTAAATACTGTGTACTTGGTGACATTCTTGAACTGTGGAATTAATAAACGTTGGGACTGCTCCATCTCTAGACTTAGTCTTATGTGTGATGATAGTTGGCCTCAAGACATTGATTTGGTTTCTGTAACTTGAAGGGGAAAGTGTCCTTGAACAAATGAAGAAGGTATTCTGACTAGCAGAAGTCAGCCTTTTCACTGGGCTTTGCTTCCCGTCTTCTCTATCTGTCATAAAGGTTTTGCTCCTATAATTTCTGTACACACATCACACCCCTCATCTGTTTCTGCATTTCCTATTACACCCTTTCTGGATGATTGTATTCAACATATAAACATGTTATAGTAATTGTCATATATGAAAGCTGTTCACTGAACTCTCCCTACTTCCTCCTCCAATCATCAGATTTCTAGGCTTCTTTTCCCACTCAGAGTTCTTAAATGATTGCCTAGCCAGGCTGTTGTCAGTTTTTTAACATATTCTCACTCTTCTTTTTTTAAGAAAAATATTATTGACTTTTATAACTAGGGAGTCAGAAGTAGATTTCTGTTTCATTCACAAACTCAAAAGAAGATATAATATTCTGATTTTTTTCCCCTCTGTATCTTCTTTCTGCTTGTGTGTTGGTCTCATTATTTCCCAGGCTAACTTCCTTCACACAGTGGAAAATTTACCTATAGCCTTCTAGGTTTATGACCTCAATGATCAGATCATTTGTCCTCCAGTAACAAATTGAAAAATGACTCCATTTGGTCCTTTCTTATTCATCTGACCTCCTCTGAGGCAGTATCTATGCTCAGGAGAATGGGATAGCATATTGATTGGACCTTAATGATCAGAAAAATTGGATAGCATATTGATTAGATCTCAGTCACATGCTCAAAGATCATTCCCTCTGGGCATGAATACTGTGGTTGACAACCACAGAAGTATTGAAGCTAGGAGAAGCAATTCTCAAAAAAAGGTAGACATAAAAACAGAGGCCAATTAAGTAGCACCCTCTGGGTATTCAGCACAGTTATGTTCATAAGCACATGCATTCCCCAAAATGCTCCTATATAATGTGAATATGGTACATCTACTCTATATTAATCCAAAAATGCACTCAACTCCTCCCAAAAGGAGATAACTCAAAGTCATACTAAGTTATTTCACCTAGTCCCACACTCAGATCTTTAAATTATGTGCATTTGTACCTGACTCACATACACATGAGGCTTATCATGATATGGCACCTAAAGACAAATAAAAAATGTCTTTCTGGGGGAAGCCGGGATGGCTCAGTGAGTTAAGCACTCACTTTCCAGCCCCGGGGGCAGAGGATCAAATCCCAGCCCTGGCGGTGCAGATCCATATGCTGAACTGGGATGTGCTTCCCATTCAGGAGACCCCTGGCCCAATTCCTGCCCTGTGTGGTCCCCGCCCACCTGTGTGGAACGAAGACCATTTCGAAAAGTGATGGTGTATAACTATGGAGACTGCTCTGGGCATTCCAACTTCTCTCTTCTCTATCTTTGTCAAAAGCAATAAAAAAAAAAAATTCTCTCTAATATGTCTAAAATACAGGGAAAAAAACCCAGTATAATCACAATGTAATTCCCTTTTAGAATAAGGGACAAAGGGAAACAACTTAACCATTGTCACTGGCCATTTCAAACAACAAATTCTGATCCAAGATAGCGGCATGAGAGGAGAACGCCAATAACTGCCTGGGAAGGGCCTTGTGAACAGAGGGGAATCCACAGGGAAAACCCTGAGAAGAAACCTCAACTAAGAGAACCACACAACGCAGAACAACACACAAAGGTTAGAGAAAAAAGGGGAGAGCGGGAGAGGAAAAGGGAAGCAACAGTTCGGGGACAGAGACTCGGAGCGCGGCCCGGGGCTGGCAAAAACAAAGGGGGATTGGGGGACTACAGTCAAAGTGGAGCTGGATCGAGGGCGGGCTGGAAGCCGAGACCTAGGGAGCGTGGAAGCCCCACAAGACTGTGGACAATTTAACATCCGAACTCAAGGGACAGCACGCAGTGCCCTAATCAGATCACAGAGC
>PVKE010018301.1:0-29718 GCA_004027555.1 Craseonycteris thonglongyai | reverse complement strand
AGGGAGGGGAGGTGGGAGAGGGCACCAGCATTATGGACACACTCAATGGTTTGGTGTTTACCTGGAGAGGAGGGAGGAGGGGGGAGGGGGGAGGGAGAGTTGTGTGGGGAGGGGGGAGTGGGCACCAGATATATCGGGTTGGAGGGGGACCTGATTCTGGGAGCTGGGCACATAATGCAATGCATGGGTGATGTGATGTGGAGTTGTCCATTGGGAAACTGTCTGACTGTTATCAACCAATGTCACCCCATTAAATTTAACAATAAAATAAAATAAATAAAATAAATAAAAAAAGAGGAAGCGGAAAAATAAACAATCTGGATTCTTGATGCCATTTTTTATGAACTCAGGACGACCTACCTGTAGACATTTTTAGTGAGGAATACTGATTCCCACTAGAATCATTATAGATAGAAAACAAATTTGTTCCTATTACTTTTAAACATGTCTCTAACCTAAAGGCTACAATGATATTCTTTTTTCACCTATATTTTATGATTTTATTACAATGTTAGGGAGCAAATTTTCCTTGTCTTTAATTGGCATTAAATTTACACTATAAAAATCTACTTGGAATTATTATATCCTCTTCTAATATCTTCAGACAGAAGAATGGAAATTATCACACCATGCTCTCTGAGTGGTGGGGTAAATTACAGAAATGACAGGTCACAAAGCAATTCCTTAAAGGTAGGCTGACCAGACATATCAATTTTAAATGGGACTGAAAACAACGATACTGTCCCATTTCAAATGCCATGTATGGACAGCCTACAGACACTTTGAAGTTAGCCCAAAGAGACTAGGCTGAACACATGTAGCATTTGAAAGGAGACAGTACTGTTGTTTTATGCCCCATTTAAAATGGTACATCTGGTCAGCCTACTAAAGGGAAAAAATATGTTGAAGAGACATGCACTTTCTTCCTAACTTTCATATTCACCTGCTTAAGCATGTACCTGCCTATTTTCTGTATCTGCTGATACATTTTGCTTAGCATCCAGCTGTCCCAAGGCAGCAGCAACAGTGGCAGATTGCAGCTGCCCTATTTACTGGTGGCAGTCAAATGTCTGTCTATGAGATACCTGTATTAGAAGTTGTCACCAAAAATGACAAAGACTAGTTTGGGTGTGGCAGCAACCAAAGAAGAGTGAAAAAAGCAGGCAACATCAGTGTAATACGTAGAACTGCACTGAAATGTAACGATCTCCTTGGTGAGTTAGCAACTAGGTCCCACAGTACTTTTTCATCGCCCCTGTATTTCACAAATGATAATGGAAAGTCTAAATGACCCTCCATGCTAAAGCTATGAGTCATACCATCGGTTTGGTGGCAGCCAACAGCACTTTCAAGAGCCCTTCAGATTATCTGAAAAGCTTGAAAACATGAAATCTGAAATGAATTCTGATACCACCATATTCTCCTCACTGTTGAATCTGTCTGGTGTTGTCTTTAAGAATTCAGACATTATTATTCTGGTTTATGTTAAGAATAACAAGTCTAGTTTTGATACTTAATTTCTTTTAAATGGTGACATACTTTAATATAAACACTATTAGTAGTATGGTTCTATTTATGGCTCTTCTGTTAGTTATTTCTGATTTTGTAAATCTGTAATGATTATTAAAGCAAAAGCTACTCAAAATGACAAAAGGATACTCAGTTTTGATTTTTAGTTTATCAAGAGACTTTACTGTTCTCTTAGGAAATGATCTAATGACAACCTCCTTTAAAATGGCTTTACATTCACTACCAGTCCTTTATAACATTTCACCACCTAACCCCATTTACTTTCTTAAAATTCTAAAGCTTCTTGTCCTCTAATATGGATGGATGATTCTTTTGCTGTCTACTATGCAAAATCATCAGCCTCGACCTTGCATTTTTTGCTTCAATGATTATCCTCTCACATGCCCTAGATAACTAATTAAATCTATCCTCTTATGTTCCCCTCTACCTGACCTAAACACCAGTCTTGCAGTTCTATTTTCTTTTAATTGAGACTTCTCTCTTGGTATCTAAATTTTAATCTGCCTTGTAAATCTGGCTGGCATTTTAGTTTACTATTTTCCTTCCTGAGACATTGGGGTTTCTCCATGTAATAATGGTAACAAAAATAAATATATTCCATTATCCCTCATCCTCTGGTTATGACTGATTCAAGTCTACTGTAAGGGCCTCTAAAATAATAATATAATTGAAAAAATTTAGACTCTCCAACCCAAATATATGGTTAGTAATTCAGCATATTTTGCTTCAAAATGTAAAATCTCATGAATAAGTTGGAGCAAACAGCAAACCTCTCATCTCTTTCTAAACATCTCCCAGGAACTTAGTCTTTGTTGTCCAAACCACTCCTCCAATTCAGGTCTGGCGATCTTTTCAGCCTGTGAAAGCTTTTAATACACACAATTCTAAAAGCACCTGATCCTTTTACCTTCTTAGTGGAAGTCAAATGCTTCCCTGGGACTTGCTAAAATATTGTCAGTACCACCACAAAACACAATCTAGATAATGGGTTTGGGTATGGTATTAGCAGATGTTTACAAGAGATGTCTAGAAAATATCCAGTCATTGTCAATATAATAAGGATGGCGTGGCTGGATACTTTCTGGACAGCCCTCATATATTTCTCATCCTTTTTTCAGCCTTCCTTAACCTTTAGGACATACCTCTACTTCTCTGCATATAGAAAAAAATCCAGTTGTACCACTCATTATATCACATTCCTGAAATATTCCTAAAATCCATTAGGCTTTACTAACTGTTTCCACAAAATATGGAAAATAGCAGTATCTTATTTCTGACATTTCTTTCACCTGTTGATACTATGTCAGAAGAAGAAAACCTTATATTTTCATACTTTAAATCAAAGTAGTAATACCCTAACTGAATATATTATCTAAGAATTCTGAAATGCTTTAATACAAAAAGAATGGCATCACATATAAACATTCTTTGTGCTACATTTTGTATTAATTACCCTAAAAAAGGAACTACCATAAATATGTTTATAAAAATAATGCACTATATTTTTTAATTTTATGAAAGATCATTTTTGTTAACATGTTTTAAATATTAAAAAACAAGAAATGTAAAAAATACTAAAATTCACATAACTAATATCAAATTAAAATGAAGATAGACTCACTTTTGTTATTTTTAAAAAATGTATTCAGGGTATAATAAAAAGTTACAAATACATGAAAACTACTTCCTATTATTAGTTACTTAATATGCAAAAACAAAAAGCCAGTGGATAAACTGATTTGATGAGATTTTATACACAATTTTTTCAGATTTAAATATTAATTTTATTATTTTCATCCCTTACTCTTAAATTACAAAATTTATACTTTGAGGGATAATGGTTATCAAGTTAAAAACAAGTTTCAGAATTCTGTGTTTTGCAGTAACATTAAAATTTCAGGAGATGCCAGGATAGCTCAAGAATTGAGGCTTATCTCACAATCGTGAGGTTCGGGGGTCATTCCCGGCCCCAGCTTGTGCAAATCCTATGTGCTGAACTCCAGTGAAACTGTTAGCTGCTGAGATGCATGGTGGCAAAGTTTCTCAGGCAACCAGTACCTTTCTGCTTGCTATATTTTATGCTTCCCACAAAACAATGTAAATAAATAGAAAATGGTAAATGAACAGATATTGATTATTTAGATATTTACCAAATGCTATTTACACCCTTGTGTAAAATCAGCCCAACTCGTTTCCATTTTCTCACTCATGAAATAATCAAATACAGTGTTTCTGGTGACTTTTTAGGTAAATTCAAGTGGGATGGAGAGGATCTGGTGATGGAAACTGATAAAATTTCTGAAATCTTTATGCCTAAGGCTTATTCTGAAAGTTACCCTACTAGGGACACTTTAGGAAACCCCAGAAAACTGAGTCAGAAAGAAGAGAGACTAGATTCTCAGGTGCCTCATGCATTTGGGGGGAGCATCAGTCCCAATCATACCCGCTGAATGAAGAGAATGCCAAATACCACAGCATTCCAAAGAAGTGGAGGCCCCAATACCTAGAGTTTATTATGCTCCCTCCATTGGAGACTAGAATTTCTTGATAGCTTAACCTATTTCTTTCTACTCATCTTGCAACCCACTTTTACCCTTCTTCCCTTTCCAAATTCTATATAGAGATTTCAGGTCATTCACAGTGTGTTTTTTTCTTCCTGATGCCTCCACCATTTCTCACCTCATATCATGTTGTTGGTCATATACTCTATAACTACAAGACCCAGAGTTTTTGCCATTCAAGTACCTGGTACATCCCAGGTTAGTTTGGTAGACATGTTTTCAGTTCTATGTCTCTGAAATCATCACTGATGTCATATATTGATTTTTTTATATAAATATAAATTTACTCTTACAGGCAAATTCTTTGTCACAGATTGATACCTAATTGTTATATGTTATAATAATAATTATAAAAGCAACAAATATGTCATATTTCTTTTGTGATAGGTTTTGTTTTTTAAAATTCTGTATATATACAAAGGTGTGTTTACAAAATAAAACTAATTTCACAAGAAAGACAGAAACATTTTTATTTGAATCTGGGACATACTACAAACTTACCAATTTCTAATGCTTGCTTCAGTAGCACGTATACTAACATCAATTTCTAGAAGTCAGGGTTGTTATAAATTAAGTGATGCATTGGGCAATGTCCTCTATTGCACATAGAAGTAGTGTCCTAGGACCAATAATAATAGCATTAATATCAGTATGTATCCAGGTCCTACTCTGCATGTCAGAAACTATCCAAAGGATTTAGGTTAAAAAACATGACATCCCCAGAAAATCAATAAGTCACATAATTATACTTCCATTTTACAAATTAAGAAATGAAAGCAAGATTTTGATTAGCATGCTAAAATTTTTGTAGTTAATATATGGTGGCAAAATAATTCAAATCTAAAGGTGTTGGTATCCAGAGGTATTGATCTCAATCATTAATTTATAGACTACTAAGATGGTACTTCAAGGTTCAACTCCTTCTTAGGTTCTGGAAGAGATCATATTTTTCTGTATTAATCTCTAACTACTAAATAGCCTATATTTTATATTTATAAATTTGAGAGTAGTAAAGTTTATAAAAACATGTTATCATACATCTCTCTACAGCCTGGGGATAAATATCCAAGGGTGAAGTTGAAAACTGACCCTCAGGCCCTAAGTGTATTATCTGACATAATGTCTTTCAAGGCTTTAGGCAAAAAATAATTCAAGTTTTTGGAGTATAACATAAGAATACTGAAGAAAAAAATTATATATAGACAACTTCCTAAAAATGGTTTTTCAAAATGCAGTTAAGCATGCTACTCAGTCTAAATTTTCCAGCATGAATCTATAACGTAAATAGCAAACCTTGTCATTTCTATTAGTTGTCACTGCCATGCATTTTACTAGCTGTAATAAATATACGAGGCCTGTCTACACATTCATTTTTCCAATGACCCCATAAAATTGGTCCAAAAATGCAAATGTTGCTCTTTTCATTAGGTTAGCAATGTGAAATCCTGTTATAGAATGTAAAAATTCATGGGTGGTACCCTATTTGCTCCAGTGACTAAAATAAAGACTAAAGGAAAAAAATGATTGAGTTATGAATTCTAGCTAATCTGGAAAGTATAGACTCAGTAGGTAAGATATCAAGGCAAACCCATCAGGTTTTCAGGCTCACAAGGAATTAAGCCCACCAAATACACAAGATGTACCAATACTTTTTCTTTTTAATTTCAACTATTTTTTTCCTAAATTTATTAAGGTGACATTGATTAATAAAATTATATAGGTTTCAAGTATACAATTCTATATCAAAGTCAAATCTACTTCTGTCACAATGTATTTGACCCCCTTTGCCCACTTCTACTTCTCCCCTCTTCCTTATCCCCTTGGTAACCACTAAATTGTTGTCTGTCTATGAGTATTTGTTTGTTTGTCTTGCTTGTTTGTTGCTTTCAGTTTTATTCCTTTACCAATATTTTCTTGTCATGTTTTCAAAGGACATTACCTCTTAAGATAATGTTCTACTTGAAGAACTCTCCTCTGCTATGTCTGACAATACTAATACTTATAAAATATATGTCACATCATATTTTCTTAAGAATTTTAATTTACTTGAACCACATAATATCCTTGTGTGCTATAAATAGAATAAGTAGAATGTCTCCCATTTTACAGATGAGTAAATTAAATCATACATGGGATAATGACATTAAATCACACAGTTATTTCATTGCAGAATTACAGCTAACAAAGCCAAAAAGTTTAAATAATTGGTGTAATAATTGTTCTAATTCACCAACAACTTAGCCTAAAATATGTTGATGTTAATAGTGACAATCCAGTGAGGTAAGTAAGTGATAATTGTTCCATTGATTTTAAGGATAAGGTAGGTTCTAGAGTTTAGTCTTTCTGGTAGCATACTAAAATTAAATTAAATTAAAATTCATTCAAGAAATATTTAATTGCACACTTATTGTGCACCATGTACCAGGCACTATTCTAGATGCTTGGGAACCAAGCAACAAAATTGGCAAAAATCTCTGAATTTAATGAGCTTATATTCTAGCAAAAGACAAAAATAAACAATTGACATAATGGTAATAAAGAAGGAAATAATGCTGTTTCTATTTGGTTGGTCAGGGTAGGCCTCTTTGAGAAGGTGAAGTCAGTGTATATCCAGGGAAGATGGACAGTGAGGAAAAAAGCTCAATGGAGGGTCCTAGTGCATTCAAAGAACAGAAAAGAAACCAATGTGATGGCTGCAGCACTAGCAAGAAAGAGAGTTGTATGAATTGAAGTTAAATAAAAAAGAGGGGACCTTGACGGCCACTAGAAGAAATCAGGGTTTTGTATTGAATAAAGTAGAAACAATCGCAGGATTTTAAGCAGTTGATTAGCATGATCTGACTTAAATTTTAAAGAGGATATTATTAATCATTAAATATCTTAAAATTTTATCACTCATTATATTGTATAACTTTTGTCATATATATGAATTCCAATTTACCCTTGTCCTCTCAGAATATAATAATATTATTCCCATTTTCCCAAAGAAAATACCAAAGCTCAGAATGTCTAAGTAATTTGTCTAGGGCAGAGGTTCCCAATCCCCAGGGCCTTGTACCATGTACTGGTCCATGGTCTATTAGGAACAGGGCCGAACAGCAGGAGGTGAGAGGCGGGGTAGGGAAGCTTCCTTGGTATTAACAGCCACTCCACATGGCTCACATTACAGCCTGAGCTCCTTCCTCCTGTCAGATAAGTGGGGGCATTAGATTCTCAAAGGAATGTGAACCTTTTTGTGAATCCCCCCCTGAGAGGAAACTAGGTTTCTCTTTTCCTTGTGAGAATCTAATGCCTGGTTGTCTGAGGTGGAGCAGAAGGTGGAGATGCTAGTGCTGATGAATAGCTGTAAATACAGATTACGTAACTTTAGTAGAGAGGTTTGACTACAGAGACCATAATAAATCAATTGCTTGCAGACTCATTTCAAAACCTTATAAGTGAGTGGATAAGTGACAAGCTGCACCTAGCTTTTGAATCATTCCAAAACCATCCCCCCAATTCCTTATTTATGGAAAAATTGTCTTCCATGAAACCAGTCCCTGAAGCCAAAAAGTTTGCGGAACTAATGGTCTAAGCAGGTAAGATCTAGAAAGTGGTAGAGCCAGGTGAAAAGAACAATTTTTCTAACTCATAGTTCAAAACTGATTGTTCTTTTTTCTGTACATATTTATATTAAAGTCACAAAGGGAAGAAAATGATAATTATGATTAACTATCCAGAATACCCATCAATAGATATATTCAGTTTGATATGTTAAAATTGAACCAAACCCATTTTTCCTTATTAATTTCTGGGATATAATGGTGCAAGTAATCTCCCCAATCTTTCTATTTGGAACGATATATGAACATTCAAGTTAAGAATTTTGGATGCAGAAGAACCATAGTAATAATTTGAAGGTTCAATAGTATATTCAGAAAGTTTATCAGTCTTTTATTTATGGTCATTTATTGATATTTATGTTAGTCACTGCTAAATGCTTTGCATATTTTGTTTTACTTAATATTCATCAAAAATTCTAAGAATAGTACTATTAGTAATCCCATTTCATACACGATAAATGTGGACCCAGGAGGTTAAATATTAAAAAATCACAGGATAGCTTAGTACAGAGCTAGGAGTTTAGCTAAATCTACACAGTCTCAAGTTAGGTTCTCTTCACTAAACCACATTGCCTTTCTGCAGCATAATATTCAACATGTCATTTCAACATTCCTAACTAAACAGTCAGCCAGATATGAGTAGCCCCATTTTACAGATGATTAACTGGCCATAGAAAAGTTAATCAAGCAATCAACATTTATTTTATGGCCCCAATATGCAAACCAATATTTAGTTGCTGAGAGCACAGAAGATTTATGATACAACATCTTGCCTCAATGAGCTTGCAATCTAGTTAAAGTAACAAGAGACACATAAAAAGGTAATAAATATTCCAAGATAGCATATAAAGAGTACAAAATGAGATATAGAGCCAAGAACCACTAAAGAAAATCAACAGAAAGAAAACTGAATCTGGGTGCTTTAATTCAGTGAAGAAAAATCTTTGCTAAAGAGGACCAGCATTGAGGTGATCATTATAGAAAATGGAGGGTTTAAATTATGAGTGAGGATGAGGAAAAATAATTCCAGTGAGAGAGGTCAGTATGACCAAAGGACAAGGGCGCAGACATGAATGAATTATCAAGGGAAAATGAACAGATGTGTTTGAAGTGCAGGACAGATGAGAAGGCAAACTAAAAATGAAGCCAGAGAAGTAGATTTAGGAAAACTTCATTGGCAAATCAGAAATCTAAGGGAGGGAAGGAATAGATCTTTGTTCAACTGCTGGTATATGACATGTGGTTTGTATACACTTTTTATGTAATCCTCTGAACAACCCTACAAGGTAGACTCGGAGACATACCATGGCCATTCTAAATGAAGAGAAATAGAGATTATCTGGCCAAGGCACAGCTTTGTGTGTGGGTGGAGAAGAAATTTTACTCTAGATCTCTCTGCCTCCAAAGGCCTATATATTCTTTCCAGTACTCCTCTACTCCATATACTCAAGGCAATAAGGAGCCAAAGAAGGTATCCAATCAAGAGGAGAGAGTGACGTATGAAAAGTATTGTAAGAATAAAAGAAGATTAATATGACTGTGAGATATTATCATATGCCCAATAACAGAGAAAGACTGGAAAAGCCACTAGGCAAAAAGATCCACTTTAGTTTATTGCATTAACCCAAATAATAGAGTGACAAGAATCTATATTTGAGTCCTAATATGGAAGTAGAAAAGAATGCAAGAAATATTTAAAAAGGAAATATGAAGTGGTACATGGCAAAACCCATGTTCAGCAACAGGTAGTTTCTATTACCCAACCATACACCCACAATGTAATTATTTCTCCTAAAATCTCTGAGACAAAAATCCAAAGTCTAGCTCAGGCATCTTATACTTTTTACAGTATATAATTTACTTAAAAATAATAAAATCCTATTGTTTAGGAAAAATATCTGCCTTACGGCAATCTACCTCCAATCACCAACATGAATTATGAAAGCCGTCTATGAGGTATACTTCTTTTGTATGATTTGGGCAATACCTTATTGCCACATTTACTAACAAGAACAGTACTTCCTTATATTCACAGAAATAACTAAGGAAATATTCTTTCTTGCAATTTTTCCTTTTAGAAAACTAGTGTAGATTAAATAATTGAATTCTTTCTGAGAGAAACAATGTGTCATATTTCTAAACATTATTCCATCCTAGCCTTTCTCTCTTTAAATGCTAATGTAAAAAAACTAATTGCATTTAAATGTCATATTATTTCAAAACAAGTTGGATCTCTTCTCATTTTTTCTGACTCTTGGACAATGCTAAGTATACACTTACCAAATATATATAGAATTAACAACCACCTACATTTTTCAAAGAAAGTACTTACATAAACATCCAGGCATTTAGTCAATAAATATCTTTTCAAGCAATTTAATACTGCTAAGTTGCCAACCTAGTAATAACCAAGCTAACTATCTAAATCTTCAATTAGTATCAAGTGTTCAACTAATTTGTCTTAATTTTGAACTGTTAAATTGAACACCCTAATAAGCATAACATACATACAATAAATATGATAAATGTGTGCATATATATATATCACATTAGAATTAATGAGTAACAATACTTTAACTCAGAATCTTGTTAAGAATTACACACCTACCCTATTTAATATCACCCAGCTATCCTGAAGGATAATTAAAATTTAACATCTTAGCCAAGTTTAATTTCCTTTATTTTTATGGATAAAAATAGATTTGTTTTTTTCTGAGTTGAAAATAAATGTTTTAATTTGTAGTCAAACTGTGCCACAGCCCAATAAATGCAGGTCTATAGCTAATGTATATCTAAAATGTCTTAGAAAGTTTCAAGAATGCCAAACCTGTGCTACATTTTAGAAAAGTGACATAAATGCGTAAAAAAATAACCCTGGGTCATAAAAAGAGTATGTGTTGAAATACAACCCAGATATTCTTTTACTGACATTCTTCATTTCTGCATGTCTGTACTGATTGCTGTGAAGACAGGTATCCGTGAAATCTGATGAAGGAAACCAAGATACTACACAAGCATTTCTGCTCAATTATGTTACCCATTGATATGCTCTAAGTTAAACAAACAAACAACAACAACAAAAAAACTAGCTATTATAAAAAGACTAATTTGAAAAATACTAATGCTGAAGGTATGAGCTTTTATATGACTTTAGGTATTCTATAACAAATATACTAAATACGTTATGCATGTATAAAATAAATCATAGATAATGTTTATTTCATATACTTTACTTTCTATTATCTATAATTTTTAACACATGGCAATGAATTTATACATAAAATGTACTAAAATATGATTATTAACCTTAATTTTTGAAGAAATTACATGTATTTTGTGAGAATTAAAAAAAATAAAGTAAAACTATTTTTACCTCCCAGTCCTGGTCTAAGACGATTATCATAACCATCCAGAAGCCTGTCTAGAATTCTTGTAAAGATGGTAATGTTATTTTTAGCCTCATCTTCTTGGATGTTAGCCAGCACCAACCTAAACAGATAATTTTACAAGCTGATACACACACACACAAACACATATATATATATATACATATCTGTGTTTCACAAATGCCAACATGCTCTTTTTTTCCTTGATTTCAATTTTAAGGCTCTCTAAACTATCAGTGGCACCCATTTTTTTCTTCTTCACTCCTTTAAATACCAGCATGTCTATGGGAAAGGTAAACATGCTGTGGAAAGTGGATATAAATACTAGATGATTAGAAAATCTCATGTCAAAATTATTTCAGGTACCTACCATTCAGCATCATGTGCAGACTATTCATTTTTTTTTTCTAAAATCCATTCCCTAGAACATATTATGATTGTAGATGATCACATGCAGACCCTATTGTTAACATTATTTTGCATTTAGAAAGGTGTGATAACAATTCTTCAGTGATTTAAATATTAATTGGAAAGAAAATGCCTTCCTGAAGGAACAAAATTTTTATATCTTCCTCATAAATGTCCTTCTTTTCCTTTTTATGTCTTCTTCTCTTTTAAACCAAGCTGATTTCTTTACTTTGGGTATACCTCCACCCAATGGCCAAGTACAATATAGACATCAGGGGAACTCCCCTGGCTGTGTTCCAGGTTCCGCTGTAGCCAGGAGGTGGAGGTAAGCCTTGAAACAATCAGCAGCACCTCCACAGCTGCAGAGAGCCTTGGAGGAGAGCCTCGTAATTGGCCTCTGAGGAAAGCGATAGGGATCACCCAAAGATGCAAATGCCCAGCTACTTTTGTATGCATGTGTGTGATAAATTTGCGGAATAAATAAATGGTCTTAAAATATCATCAGAAGAGGGTTAGAAACAGAGATTTTTCTCCATCAAAAACCAAAGGGACCTGATTTTGTGGCATCCAGCAATTTGGTACAGAAGCAACTGGACGTATAAAACAGAATGTCCTTTTTCACTGCCATTTTTTCCCCCTAGAATGATTCATAAATTTAAATTTTTGATCAAAAAGAAAATGAATATTTTAATAGAATAAAATACTGGCATGAACATTACTGGTCAAATATAAAACAGAAATCTATAGAAGTAAATAAGATTAAGCACTGAAGATAGTCAATAATTACTAATTGACCATCGTTTCTTCACCCATTTAAAATCAAAGAGTCTATGTAATCTGCATTCTGATCAAGATATATTCTGTAAAATATCACTGACAGTTCATTTGCATTTCAATTATACAGCTTGTAGCTAAAAATAGTGAAAATACACAAAAATTGGTAACCAATTTAAAATAAATATTCTCTTAAGAGAAAATATTAAAGCATTGATATGAATACAAACATTAAAATTATGTAAGCAAATTAGTTCCTACCCTCCAGCCTCAAAGTTTCTAAGTTAAGCTAATTTTAAAACCAATCACTGAGATAGTTATACAGTTTCACCTGGAGATTTTCAGTCAAAAGTGTTTTTTAATCACATGTCATTTTTTTCCAACTTTAGTGTTAAGATGTTACATGAGATTTTTTCCAATTAAAATAACTCTTTATAAAGAGATTTTGTATCAATTTTAGAAAATATTGTCATACTTTGACAAGTAGTTGGGCAGGAAAATGAAAAATTAAAAGGGAAGTAAAGGTATAATAAAGACATTGTTTTCTAAGAAGTGAATTATGATATGAACATTCCTTTGAATCTTATATTTTAAGTCCCATAATATTTTGAAAAAATACCCTAAAAAACGATAAATAAAAGTTACCCATTGATGATAAAAATCAGAAAATACTGCAACTATGATGAAGTTATGAAAATTATAAAAATGAATTTTGTTTGTAGAACATAGGCAAAACAAAATTAGTTACATGTTTAAAATTAGTTCTCTTTAAGACAGTAATCACTTCAGAATAAAAGATCTCCAAATCAATTCTATAAAAAGTTGGTTAATAAATCAAGCTTTTATTTTATTGTTTGTGATTTTGAAGTTGTATACTGCCTCCACCTAGAGGTTTAAGACTCACATATCACTTGGGTTTTTTATGTTGACAAAAAGAGAAAAGACCATAAAAAGAAGAAAAAAAATAAAATAAGTTAACACTCAAATCATTTTAGTTTATGCTTTTTTTATTTGGCTTAAAGAAAAACTGTTGACTTTTTTGCTGAATTTTGGTGTTATAAGTGCATAGAACTTAATTACTTCAATTTCTTGCAAAAATACACCAATGAATTTTGTTTCCTTTGGTGATTCTTTTTTAAAGAAAATGTTTCTGTTCACTTTGTATTTATAGCTAAAAACAAGAAGCAGTAACTTTTTTATCCTCTCTGCCACTTTATAGTTCAGTTTCCAGGTACAATGTTTGTTAATTGGAAATAATTCTTCATCATACTTCAGCCTCTCAAAAGCCGCCCCCTGCACAGATACCATTCAAAAAACACATCTTTACCCTTAAAAAGAGTCAAATACAATAAATATCTGACCTGACTGGGTCCCACATCAAGAAAACAAGCAGCAGCAACTGCATATTGTAGATGTTCAATTTCATCTTCATCGCCGCTCTCTGTAAAGCCATAGAAGGAAAAGAAAACACTGAAAATTAAGTCTAGTCCCAGCATTCAAATAGCCCCCCCCAAAAAACTGTCACTTCAGTCGGAAACTGGAATTAAAGCTACGTAGAACATTCTAGTGAAATGAACGTGAGGCGTGATTGGGTGAGGAATTTTTTTCTCTCCCTTTTTTCTTTTTCTTTCTTTCTGGGGTTTTTTGTTTGTTTGTTTGTTTTTCTTTTTCTTTTTTTGACAGCCAGATGATCAAGTAATCAGACTTTGCTCTGCCGGTAACTTCCTCCAGTTCCATCGTCAGCAAACACGCTTTTGTGCTTACACATGTAATAACCACACTTGGGACCCCGAACCTGACATATAAGCTGGAAAGGAGGACACAGGTCGGGGGGGGGGGGGGAAAGAAAGGGGAGGAGAGGTGGGCACTTCATGCCACAATCCCCTCGGCCAAGACCACCCGCCGCCACCACAGAGAAGCAAGGGGGTCGGCCAGCCCACTTTTTCCGTTATTCTAATTTTCATTACAGTGAACTACAGTCCTCACGTTTCCAATTCTTCACTCTCTCTAAAAGAAAATGATCTCCCTCTCCGCCCACCCACAGTGGCCCGAGACCCTGCCTTGGAGGCAGCCGGGTTCGGATCAGCTGCTGCGAAGCGACGCGGCTGACAGCTGTTCCGGAGCCGAGGACCAGGAGCCGGGCCGGGGCGCGAGGCTCCGACCCAGCCCCGGCGGGCAGGCAGCGGCGGGCATGGTGAGCAAAGTTGGAGACTGTGAAAGACCCCGGCTCACGCGCTGCCGGGCGGGCGTCTGGGAGCTTATTGTACTCGCACATAGGCTGCTCGTGATGAGTATCGAAATTGTGTTTGAAGTGTGCCGGGGAGGAGGGGGCGACCCGAGCCTCCTCGGTTTCCAGGGAACAGGGAGAGGGGTGTGGGAGGATGTGCGGCATACATAGGGAAGGCAAATGGGAAGGGTCCCTACTGGGGCCAACGTGGGCCACCTTACCTGAAACAGCAAGTGCAATTGGGTGTTTTCCCCTGCTTTGCCCAGATCTTGAGGAGATGGGAAACTTGAGAGAGAGAAGGAGAGAGAGAGACTGCAGCAGCCGAGGAAGCAGAGAGAGAAGGGCTGGTGGAAGCCGGAGGGAAGCGCGAGGAGCAGTGACGGCGGCGCGGGGAGTAGAGGCGAAGGCGTCCGTAGTGGCGGTGACGGGCGGAGGAGGAGGAAGAGGAGGAGGGGACAGCGTTGGCAGGAGCCAGCCGGGTGAGGGGCGCCAGAGGAGGCGAGGTGCGCGCAGGCAGCGGCGGGCACGAGCCCCACGCCTGGAGGAGGAGGAGCCAGGCCCGGGAGGAGGGAGAACGAGATTCCAGGGCACGTAGGGACCCTCCACCCCCGCCCGGATTCAGGGTAACCGCCCGTCGGGCACCTGCACCGACACGGCCCCGGGCGGTGGCGGGCGCCCCGGGGCGCCCGGGGCGCAGCTCTGAACACCCACGCCCGCCGCACCCAAGGAGCCGAGCCCATGAGACTCCCAGTATTGCTCCCTGCGGCCGCCAGCCGGGGATATCCGGAGGCCCCGAGGTTCCTGGGGGACTGCCGGTGGATGTGGGTGCGTAGTTGGAAACACGATGTCTCTCTTAAGGCCCTGGGTGCATGGGTCCGCACCCTGCCGCCCGCCCCTCAACATTCCCGGCTCTGGAGCAAAGATGCTACCCAGGAGAGGTAGAGGTACCGCTCCCGCTGGAGGGAGAGGGGATTAATTACGCCCTTACTTAGTCATTAGTGCATCCACGCAGGACCAAGTTCAACGTGTGTTCGTGGAATCAGACAGCAGCAAGTTTGTTTTCCTAGGTGTGCTCTTTCTCTATCTATCTATCTATCTATCTATCTATCTATCTATCTATCTATCTATCTATCTATCTATCTATCTATCCATTCTCACTCATTCCTTCACACTCCTACCGTTAGGATCAATTTCTCCCCAAAGCTCTGAGGTTTGGAGAATTCTCTGGAGCTGATCAGGAAAGTGCATTTGCAGAATATACAGCTTGGGAAACCTGCTCACTCTCAGCGATTCCTTTCCAGTCTCTTTTGACAAGCATCCTCCCTACCTGATGATCAAATTCAAGCAACAGCTCTAGAAAAGTTTACATTTCCCCTGAGCTAAATGAGGCTCTCAGTGTCTCTACCACCTCTGATTTTTTCCTCCAGGTTGGAAATGGAGCAGAGTGTGAGGTTTTCCCCCATTAGGGCTTTCCCCTCACCCTCCTGGCAAAGGGACCTGTTGTAATCCCTATCCTATTGTACACTTGGAGCATTATGTGTTTGATCTGTCTCATTTCTCTTCTATTTTATCTGAGATGATAAAATCCAAACGTGCAACTTGAACAAGAGAGAGAGAGAGATATTTTCCTTTTGTACTGCACTTTACACAGAATGCTGTGCCCATCTTACTATGGCAAAGCAAAGTGAGTGTTTATTTCTTCAAGAAGTCACAATAAACCTTAGGTGCTTTAAAAGGGAAAAAAGGGTAAGTATACTAATATGTTATCATATTTGGAGTCAACATATGCCAAAGCACTTTAATTTTTTGGTAATGACCAAAAATTCAAATGTTTTTCCTGGATAGTGCAGTTTTTGTAACAACAGAGACTGTGCTAGTCTGCATAAATTTTAGCTTTGCTTTATAGATGATGAGTAGACTAAAATTGTTACATTGTAAATATTTCAAGCTGTTCTTTTTAGCCTATTGATTACCATGTTCTGAATGAGCATTTAATATGCTACAACCTAAACAAACTTTTGATCTCCTCTTTAGCAGGCTTGGTGAAGAATGGAATACCACCCAGCTTTCTCCTCCATCATTAATATCCCCTTCCTCACTTGCCCATTTCAGAGTCTAATTGAAATTCACAAAGATAAAAAGCATGCCATTTAAAACTTCGCAACTAGGGGATCTAAACAACTTCTACTTGGTGTGTATACTTCACTTGCTATTGTATTTTCTTATTTTCCATTTCTGTAACTCAATATTTATTAAGATCTCTAAAACTTCACCATTTATATCACTACTAAATTGTTTATATTTTCACAATGGAAGTTGAACAGCATAAGGTTTCTTCCCAATTTCAACTGCTATGCTCCAACAAAATTTCTTATTCATGATTGCCACAAATTTTATAAATATCTTTATACTTAACCCTACAGCTTTACAGTGAATTCAAATGCCAATTTGTGGGTTTTAGTTTAATTGCTTTAACTCAAAATTTGTATCTATAGAAACTATCCTTAAAAAATTAGTCTTATTAAACTGGTACCCTTATTAAATGTGTGATCTCATTGCTGTATGACCCATTTATAAGTAACTTCACAAAGCATAAGTTGTTTTGGATGATTTTCATCATTTTTTATTTTTTTAACCTGTATATTAGAATAGATTTGGACATGCACTTATTTGAAAGAAAGAAACACACACACACACACACACACACACACACACACACACATTCCTTATAACACCATGATTTTTAGTTTTTCCACACAAAATACTTCACAATTTTGTTGCTGTTGGATAGCTGTGATATAAACTTTAAAGCATATTAAAGGAAAAGGAAAGCAGAAAAGTTGATTGCAGTCAGTGGACCTCTACTTATTGCTATATCTATACTGATATTTTACTGTGGTACTAGTACAGCCAATTTTTTTCTAGGACCGTCCAGTATCTCCAGACATCTGATGAATTCAGCCTGATTTTCTTCTCCCCTCTCCGTAATGAAACACAGTGAATAGCCTGTGAATTGAGAGCCAGGCTGTGTCAGTCATGACTAAGCTCTTTCTACCTACTTTTTTGGGAGCATATCCTAAGGCAACCAATCCTGTAGAATTCACAATTAATTGGTTGCAAGTAAATCCATTCCTGCTCAAGATAGGGCAGTGCAAAACCTTCAGTTTGAACTTGTTTGAATTACTGTCTCACAATTTGAATTGGAGAGAAGGGTCACTTCTAATATATCTCCCATTTCCAATACTCAAGCCCCTAAGAAGATTTCCACATGAGGGCCAAAAATAAAAGAAAGATAAAGATTTGGGGGATGTTGGTTTTGTTTGATTTTTCTTTTCTGATATATCATAATATTGTACAGTTTCAAAATTTCTTACAAGACAGTTTATGTTTTTTGAATAAATATTTTTTAGAATTTTTCTGTTACTGGCCCAGCTATGTAGAGATTTGGCACTACTACTACAGGAAACTACTGCTACTACTAGGAGACTTGAATCTTAAGTTCTATAAGCTACTATGTATGTATAAGTATGTATAATTTGTACATGTATATGTAATTATATCTATATTATATACACACATGCAAACATATTTATCTGTAGAAAGATAGGTATCTGAAGTAACAAAAGGGACATAAGGATTTAAATGAGAATAGCATTTATATAACACGTGTTTACAAAATACCTTTAGTCTCACTACCACATAACTTGATCATAGTGGTATTTGCATATTTGAAGTACCAGATTACTTCAAAAATGGCATCTCACTGTGTTTATAAATTTTAAAATATCACATGTGTTCCATAAAATAAATTTATATACTTTACATATTTTCCTGTGTGTCATTCATTCAAATGAGAATATAAACTGGTAAAAAATTAGTAACTAAAGCCTAGATCATACTCTCTACCAAATTAAATACTATTCTATATTTTTACCTATGCTTAACTAATTTAAAAATATGCTTTGAATGCAAGTCTGTTCTCACATAATCACCACTATCATTCAAAGAAAAAAAAAAGGAAACTTGACATTCATTTAGTAATTCTTAAGTCAAAACCATGGCTTAGTCAAGCTTCATTTTTTTTTCTTGCAAGTTGCATTTAGATGGATGGTTCTAATATATCCATTAGACTTCAAGATTTTGAAAGCAGAAACAGCTGAAAAGTGGGAGTAATTAGCCTTATAAACAAATAATTTCAAAACTACTCTGTTACATTAATGTGTCTAGGTCACATTTCATTAGAGCTAAACATATCATGTATACTTGCTCAGATAAACTATGCACATTACATTCTTCAAACCAAGAAACTCTCTGTTTATAAAGTAATTTCACAAATCCTAACCCAACTTGCAAATCCAATATATTATGCATTCAGGAAATCCTAGTGGTTTCTTAGATTTTAAAACCTAACTACTTATATCAAACACATATGCTGAATAATTTGTAAGGAAATACTTTTGTCCTTTTTGTGAAATTATAGATAGAATTTCTTTTCAGATTATTTGATTGCTCCCTAAAACAATGATAACAATTCCAGTAGTACAATCCTAAAACTCTTCCATTGGAAAATATACTATGCATATCATTGAAGAATAAGCTGTTATATGCTTGGCAGCCTTTGCCTGTGTGGCAGTTACTGTATATATTGATGATAGTAATTCAAATAATAAACTATAATATCTTTTGTGTAACAGCATAGATCCCATTCTAAATATTAATTCCATTCAACTTCACAAATAAGAGTTAATTATTCCCATTTCACTGATGAGAAACTTGAGGCAAAGAAAGCTTAATCTAGATCAGGGGTGTCAAACTGGTGGTCTGTGGGCCGCATGTGGCCCCTGAGGTAATTTTTTGTGGCCCACGATGCTCTGGAATAAAATGAAAATAGAAAAAATTGTAATGAAGAAAATAGTGCTTAGGGGAGATTGAGGCAATACTGTACACACAATTCCCTCGTTAACCCTTTAACTACTAAAGATGAGTATACACATGGCCCAGTGCCTTTCCTGGGAGCCTGTGGGCGTGTATAAATGCACTGACTCAGTTCCCGCGACGTTTGTAAATGTGATGTGGCCCACATGAATCTTGCCTGTTGCACCCAATAGCCCGTGTTTTAACTGAGTTTGACACCCCTGATCTAGATCAATATCCTCAAATAGTGGAGCAGGGTTACAACCCAAGCAATGTGGTTCCAGATTCCATCCTTAACTACTTTACTATATTGTCTCTATGTTATTTCATGAAAGCCAAACTTCTAGCTTCTTATGTGGAGTCTCACCACTGAAAATTTGAACAAGATATTTTTAGTGTTAATGTGTTGATGTTATCAGGGTCTTGTAAATTTGTTAATAACAGCTATATACCTATTCAAAAACTTATTGAGTGTTTGTTTGCTTTTTACAAGATACTCTGTTAGGTACTAGTCTGAATATGAAGATGATAGCATGTTCCCTACTCTCAAAGAGCTTACAGAAAATTGAAAAGGCATAGAATAGCATATGGTATTAACTGCAAACTAATTAAAAACTTAAGCCTGTATACATACTCCAAAAACAATACAATTTTTATTAAATAGTAACATGCAGCATAAGAAAAATAATGCAATATAGGGAGGTTTTTCTTTATTAATTTACAAATCTAGTTATTACCATATAGCAATAACTGGATGATGATGATGATGATTAAGAACTATGACACAAATAGTCACATAAGACCCTAGGATGAAGAAAAGCTTATGTTTAGAATGAAAAACAATATGTATCTTACATAGATATTTTCCAAATAATAACACTTCACTATGTAAAATTATACAGAAGAAGTCAATAAAAATAACAACAAAAGAATCAGAAGATAAGATAGAGGTAGTCTAGAACCTAACTTGGGCCCATTTATGTACTTCTCAAATGGGATAAGATTGGTTCCAACTGAGGGATTATTCCAGTAGCGTTATTTTCAGCATCAAAATTTTTTCATCTTGAGAAGAAGAGAGGTATATGTACTGTGAAGAAAGAAGAGAGGGTATGTGTATTGTGAAGACTGATTAGTATGAGCATTTCATGGTCAGTCAGAGAGACATGAAAGAGAAAATGGAAACCAATTATTTCTAAGAAAAAGTGAAAAATGCCATGACAAATTAATTATGCATATCAAATTATTTTAAATAATAATCTGCAGAACATTTTTTCTTGCTAGAGACCTCAATATTTGCCAGAGTAACTTGATCATAGAATAGCAATAAATAATTGCTTATTTCTATGTAGAGTTGAGCTCTTTAGAATACAAATTGCGAGCCTTAAAAATGCCATGACCTTGGGCAGTCTCAGCTATCATATACTGGTAACTCTCAAAGCTCTTTCTATCTCTGACAGTTCACTGTACATCACTGAGAGACACCTTTCCTCATAAACGTATCTTTTCTGGTGTTTTCTATTTTACCACCATTCCCCCACCAAAATCCTGAAACTGGAAGTCATTTTAGAGTATTATTTTTTTTTGAAATAGCCTGCCCCCCACCCACCCACCCACACACACACTTGCTGTTGCTGAGAAATTACCACCTCTCCATCTATTATCTGATCCATTCTACCCATTATCAGTTCCGAAGCCTTAGTTCTGTCCTCACTTGGACTACTGCAGTATCAATAAGCAGTAGCCTACTAACTAGTTTCTTTGATTCCAATCTCAGGCTTTTCCAGTTTGCTTTGTACAGGATCAACAAAACAGTGTTTCAGAACCAACTTGATAGTTTCACTGGATAATTTAAAATTCTTTCTTGATAAAGAGTGTAAGGTGTAAACTGTTTTGCATATCTTCTGTCTCATTTCTGCTCTTTGCATGCACACTCTGTCGCACACACACACGCACATACACACATCCATAATCATGCATTCATTTTTCACCATCATTCTGTCTTCTATGCAGTCTACAAATTAAAATGTTTACATTTCTGTTAACACCCAATGGTTTTACGTCTCTTTGTTTTGGTTCTCATGGTCCCTTTCAATTGGAATGCCACTTTCATACTGTCTACCTAATGAACACTTCAAGCCTCCACCTTATAAGTCATTTCTTATATTTCCAGATACAATTTTTTATTTTTTTCTTTGCACTTCTGCTGAATTTAGCACAGGTATTTAACACAAAAACTAGAATATCTGATTGAACTTATTAACTTGTCTCACACTGTTATCCTGTGAACTCTTTAAAGGCAATTAGCCTATCCTTAATAATTGTCTTTACCATCCAAGTTTCTAGTGCAGAATCAGACATATATAATCTTTCAGGAAATTATTGAGGAATAAATGAAAGAAAGGATGAATCAATTCATGAATGAACAACCTAATGCATAGATGAGAGAATACATGAGCATTTGTGCCTTCATGTGGATATGAGAACCACAATGCTTTCTTCAGAAGAAATAAAATGCAATAGAGAGTAGTGTGTAAGCTCTCAGATTCTGGTGCCCAACACTTAAGTTCAAATTGCAGTTAAACTACTTACTCCCTGTGCAACTGTGTATAAATTATTTTGCTTTGCTATGCCTTTGTTTTATTACCTGTATAATAAAGGTAACTGTAGAACCTACCTTATATGGTTTGTAAATACTCTATAAGTTGATACATGTGCAAAGAAAAACACCTGAATTGTAGACAACTCTATGCATTGTGTTTGCAATATTACTGAATGATTTGAAAGCTGTTAGATCACTGCTTTGACATTTAGTAGATAAAATTTACTTGTAGTCCGTGCCATTGAATTTACTGATTTTTTTTAATATATATTTTATTTAGTTATTTATTTTGACAGAGGAGAGAGAGAGAGAGAGATACAGAGAGAGAGAGAGAGAACTGAACTAGGGGAGCTCCCAGTTCAGCATATGGTTCCGCACGGGCTGGGGCTGGGATTCGATCCTTGGTCCCCGGCGCTGCAAAGTGAGCGCCTAACCCACTGAACCATCCCGGCTTCGCCGAATTTACTGAATTTTTGACTCATCTTTTCCAGATGTTCCCATCCATTCTATCCCACTAACATTCAGGTTCCCCGGCTTGTGTAATAGTCAGACAGAAACCTCCAAAGGTACCCACGTTCTCTTATATTAACTTACGTTTTTTCTTGTGAATACATTGTTTTCCTCCTTCTCTCACTCTCTCTTTTTTTTTCCTGTTTTCCCCCCTGTCTTCATTTCAATATACCATGCCCTCCTTTTTATTTGGACTCAATCTAACTTTTCATCTTCTTTTTTTAAATAGATTTATTTTATTGTTTTGAGAGAAAGTTAGAAAGAGAGAGGAGTGGGGAGGGCCCAGAGCAGTCTCCATAGTTGTACATCATTAGTTGTGACATGGTTTTATTCCACACAGGTGGATATGAAGCTGCATGAGGCGGGAACCCAACTAGGGGCCTCCACATGGAAGAGGAGAACCTTCACCATTGAGCCATCCTGGTAGTTACCAGTTGCATCACAGTTCAGCACATGGGGTTTGCATGGGCCAGGGGCTGGGAATTGAAGCCTGGACCTCGCTATTGTGAGGCAAGCACTCAACTGCTGAGCTACCTAGGTACTCTTGCATTTCCATCTTTTGCTATCCTTCATTATCCCCTTTCTCTTCCTTTTCTAGGAACATTCATATATAACATAGTCTGTTTGTGTCCTCTCTTGCCTTATGGGCACAAATGTTTATGAGCACACAGACAAGAAAAATCTATTGAGGCAAATGAGGATGCAAGTACCTATGTGGCAAACACATGGGCATCCCCATCTATTTCTGTGTGTAGGTCTCTGTATAAGTCAAGGTATTAGATAGATTCAAAGGTATTTTGTTGGTTCATTATATGAATTTAATACAAAACTCAAGTGACTTTCTCTTTTTAATTGGCTACCAGTGTGCTTGCAATAAAAAAATTGCCCCCTGTTGAGTCTTGCATTGAAAAGGGGTTCACATTTGTAATACCCAGAGAGCCAGTCACTAATCAGCGTAGAAGCTTTCAGCTGTAATCTTTGTCAAAACCTAGATTAAAATATGGTTACAAATTGCTCTTCGTGTGTGTGAGTGTGAGTGTGTGTGTGTGTGTGTGTGTGTGTGTGTGTGTGTGACTTCAGGTATCCAGTATTCTCATGCTACTCAGTGGGAAGTGAGAAATAAAAACACATTTTTCATTGAGTTAGAAGTTGACAAATTATCCTTAAAGGTATTTTTGTTTGTTTGTTTTCTTTTATTTTTTTGTTTTTGTTTTTGAAGGGAGCTATTTCAAAAGAGACTTATAACAGACATTAATGCTGCCCAGCAAATATTGCCAGTTTACAGCCTAGGTGTATGAAAACACTGAATGTTCTTACTATTTTTGAAATTAGAGGTGACAATTGATCTTGTTCTGACTAAGGAAAGGTGAGCAAAAGAAACATGGGCCATTTCCAGCTGGAGGCTGGATGAGCCAGTGTCAGATTCATCATGCTGCCTCCTTCCCCTGACTTGATTGTGACCAGTAATACTGCAAGTGGTGATTACTCAGTAGTCCTTGAGTGAGGACAGACAAACATCAGAGCACAAAGCTGACCTGTATTGGACATATAGCATGGACTAGAAATAAATACTTGTTGTTTTAAGCCTCTAAACTTTGTGGTGGTGTTTAACTGCAAATAAATACCTTGGTCTATCCTGATAGCAGAAAAATGAAGAAAAAAGGCAGTTTTGTTATGTGAGTTTTTTAAACACCAAATATTGAATGGTAGAGGGGCATATATAATATTTTCTGATAGGGGAGACTTTCTTAAATATCCTGAAATTAAAATATATAAATAGTTGCTTGCCTAACTCTAAACCAATTAATTTCTTTGGTCTTTAGTAACATTTGTACTATGTTTCCATCTCTTAACAGTTCTTCACTTTCTTTCTGCACCTAAATACCCAAAGGGATTGAAATAAAATCTGAGGTTATTTTCAACAAACAGTTTTTCTGCATTTTTACTTCATCCTTCCCCACAGCACTATGACATTAAATGTGGTGTTGATGCGGACGACAGGATGTTATTCATTGAGTTCCAATAGGAACTCCCAAGACATCAGACAGGTCCCAGAAATGGGATGGAAAATAATAAAAAAGAAAAGGTTGAGAAAAAGAGGCCTAACTGGTGCAGCAATTACTAATGTTAAACAGAGATGGATAAAAACACTGGTTCTAAAGAAAAATTCATGTTAGGAATAAATCTCTAGATCTCTACTACATAAAGAAAAACAAAAGAAATTGACCCTGACCTACAAAGACAATGTAAAATTTTTAAAGCCATTTTCAGAGATTTACAACAATGTAGAAAAGGCCAGTTAGTCATAGGCTTTAGTACAAATTCAGTTGTCATTACATATTTACTGGAGCAAAAACTCCTAGGTTCAATCTGCTCTTAGCTAATTAATCAATATTATTCAGGTTACAACAAGTTAACATTCAAATTGTAAGAATAAGAAAAAAGACAAATGTTTAATAAGCTCTTGAGGGACCAGAAACTACAACTTACCTCTCTTTTTTTCCTTCACCATGCTTCTGATATTATAGGTGCTCAGTAAGTATCAATAGAAGGAAGAATACATACATACACACATACGTGAATAAATAAATAACAAATTACTAAATGAATGTAAAGATGTGTCAAAGAGTTTATAAATGTTGTTCATTGTAGTGCATGTTCTCCCATAACCAGCTAATCTCTCTAGGCTGGCCTTCATGCAGTGGTCTGAGAGATCTCTCCAAAATACAGATCTGTTCATGTCACTGAATAACTTAAAATCATTCAAATAGTTCAAATAGGTTCAAGACCAACTTTTTATTATGGTCATAGTTCTTGACTCCTGCTCAGCCCTAGACTCCTGTTTTCCTTGCTCCATCAACACCAGCCTTCCTTCAGTTCCTGGAATGTACCAGGTTCCCTACCGACATTTCTCCTTCTGCCATAGAGCATTGTAGCTCACATTCTCTCTTCTGGAAATCCCCTACCCCTCCACTGATTTGCACTATTTATCTTTCATGTAAAAAAAAAAATAAGGGGGAACCTGAGATGGCTTAGCAGGTAGAGTTCTCACTTTGCAGCCAGGGGTACCAAGGACCAAATTCCAGCCCTGGCCCATGCGGGCCCATATGCTAAACTGGGATATGCCTCCCATGCAGTAGGCCCCCAGTTTGGCTCTCGCCCCATGCATTGGCCCTGGCTCGAGGGGGCATGCCTCACATGCTAGGGCTCCCAGCCCAGCTCCTGCCCTGCACGGCCCTCGCCCACCTGTGTGGAACAAAACCATGTGAAAAACTGATGAGTACAACTATGGAGACTTCTCTGGGCCCTCCCGCTTGCTCTGTCTCTTTCTGTCCCTGTCAAAAACAATAAAATAAACCTTAGAAAAAAATTAGGAATCATTTCTTCAAACAGGCTTCTGACGTAGCTCTCGGCCCACCAGTTTCTGTCAGAATACTTTATTATATGAGCTTTCTCTTGGAGAATTCATCTCAGGTTTTTATCATCATGTGTAATCATTTAATTAATATCTATTAACCAATCATACCATATGTGCCTTGAGTTCAGGGATCATGCTTATTTTTTACTTAATATAGTATTCTTTACAACTAATGCACTGCCTGATTTAGAATAAGCACTCAAGAAAAAGTTTTTGAGGGATTGCTGGGTCATATGGCAATTCCATTCCTAGTTTTTTGAGGAATCTTCACGCTACCTTTCACAATAGTTGTACCAATTTACATTCCTACCAGCAGTGTATGAGGGTGAGGTGGTATCTCTTTGTCATTTTAATTTGCATTTCCCTAATTGCTCACCAGAAAATCTGAAAACCTTAATCTGCAAAGATACATGTATTCCAATGTTCACCACAGCACTGTTCACGGTGGCCAAGTCGTGGAATCAACCAAAGTGCCCTCTGATAGATGACTGGATAAAGAAGTTGTGGTATATTTACACAATGGAATACTACTCAACAATAAAAAAAAGATGAAATTCAGCAATTTGTGAAAACGTGGACAGATCTTGAAAACATCTTATTATGCGAAATAAGTCAGAATGAAAGAGTCAAGAAACATATGACCTCACTTACAGGTGGAATATTAAACTGAAAGGAACAAAGAAGCAAAGACTCATGGACACTGTCAATAGTTTAATGGTTACCTGAGGGGTGGGGGGAGAGATGGGTGGGGGGAGTAGGGAGGGGGAATCAAACACACAGTGATGGAAAGTGAGCTGATTCTGGGTGGTGAGTACATAATGCAATATATAGACAATGTAATGTAGAATTGTACCCCTGGAAACAATGTAATTGATATCAATTAATGTCACCCCAATAAATTTAACAACAAAAAAAAGTTGTTGAAAAAAATTAAGGAACAAGTGAAAAAATACAGGATTAGATGTATAATTTACTTTCATAATTAGAATCTAGTATCTGTAAATATAAAAAAAATGTAGATCTGCATTCCAGTAACTGGATTGTTGCCACATTCATAAAGAGTCCATGGAAAACTAATAGCTGAAGACCATGTCACTGATTCTCATTTACAAGAAATGAAAAGAGGGCAGTTAGTGTTAATTTTAAGGGGAGAGCCTGAATTCAATCAAAATAGACCTGCAACAAAAAGAAAGAAAAACACCCATGCTCATGTATTGGTTCACAATGAGAGACTGTTTCTGTTCATCCAGTGGTGAAGCTTGACTTCAAAGGGTAAGATCACCTATAGGTATTTTCCAGTGCTCAAGAATTGGTCATCCCAACAAATTTTGCCTTAGTATACTATACCTAGAATGGGAGGATCTATTCTCATTTAGGTAGAGTACAGGACTAATTAGCATTCTCATATGAATCATATGGATGCAGGGTCTACAAATATTTTTAAAAGGTATTTATCATGAAGAAGCTATGTCGATAAAACCTAAGATGCATTTTATATTTTTTATATTCTTATATTATAAAAAGTCTCCATATCTATTAAAAGACTAATTTACCTAGGAGTTTTATTAAAAACGAGCATTTGTTTTGTATCACTTATTCTTAAAGCCAAAGCTCTTGAGTTAAATGAATTTTTTGTTTGACTCATACCCTATAAATCCAAGTGTTTTCTCAGACAAATGTATTTTACATAACATAAACATATACCTAAATGAATATTTGCACATTTTTATATACTTATATTTGCATCATGATCTGAAATAATCAAGTAAGACTCAGGAGTCAGTAAATTGGCTGCTGCACAAATCTGGCCTGCTACTTGTTTTATATATATAAAAAGACTATTGGATCATTGCCATTCCCATTCATGTATGCATTTTCAAATAACTCTTTTGTGCTAGTAATACAATGGCAAACAAAATAGTTACAACATACTCCATATGGCCCACAAAGCCTAAAATATTTCTATTTGGTGCTTGAAGATACAAAAAGTTTGCCAACCTCTGAACTAAGTCAAAGAATTAAACATATGATCTGAGTAGAAACTTAGAAAAAATTGAACTATATAACAGGGTGGTTATTTTATACCTTCCTTTAGTAATTGGTGTTTGGAAAACTTCTTTATAGCTCCTAGGAAAATTTTGTTCAATTAGTATCAAAAAATACCTTGTGGGAAAGCCAGGACGGCTCAGCGGGTTAAGCACTTGCTTTGAAGCCCCGAGGATCGAGGATTGAATCCCGGCTCCAGCCCAGGCAGACCCACATGCTGAACTGGGGTGTGCTTCCCGAATGCGGTGAGGACCCCAGTTCAGTTCAAAAAAAAAAAAAGTCTAAGAAAATGCCTTGATAAATGAAACAGTAATCAATTTTGTTTCAAAAGAACAATTGAAAAGTATTTTAGATACAATTTATAGAATGTAAAGCACTACATTGGGCCTCAAATTAAAAACTGAGGAAAAAAAAAAGCAGGGTTACCATCATGAAAGAATAGTTTGATGAAAGATCATGTGACCTGAACCAAAAAGACTGGACAGAAAAGATCTTGGGTAAACAGCACCCACATTGGTGAGTGCCCTTTCCCTACACTCTCTCTCATACAGTCCTTTGCTTGCATTATTACACTATGTTGCAAAAACATGTTCAGCCATCCCTCCAAATGGAATGTGAACTCCTTGAGGACAGGAGGCTAAAGATTTATTTCAGCACCCCCTTCAGTATAGCATATTAATGAGTTACCAATATATATTTGTTGAAAAAAATAGATAACTAAATATATGGGTGATGACTAGGTTGAATGAACACTACTATTCTGCATGTTCAAACCAGCCCTTGGTCAAAAGATCCTGAAACAAGTTGGCTTGGAGAAAACAGAAATAAAAAAGTATGTTTTTTGGAGATGAACCTCTTTCTATCTGATAACTGGTGAAGACTTATGTTGCTATTACCTGTTCACTGTTACCTATACTAAGCAAAGGAATTTCCTAGAGTTTCAACATACTGTATGTCTTTTGTCACAGGTTTGTCCTAAAACATCTCTCCATTTAATGCACAATGTGAACTGAAGCATACAACAGCAAAAGCAAGTCACATCGATTGAAATTCTATTAAAATATCTGAAGGCAGAGATAAAATAAAATTGAATTAAAACAAGAGCAGGTTGACTTCTTTATTCGGAGGTAATTTTTCTTGCCAATTGTCAAGCAATTAACTGTCTATAAAGTAAAATTTTAATTCATTGGTCTTTCTACAGATGAAAGTGAATTCTTGGGTTTTTATTTTTCTACTATTTGGGAGAAGTTATAAATATCTGAATAAAACATGGAGGTGGCAATGGGGAGAGTGTGAAGGGGAAGGGACAGGAGAGGAGAGACAGTCTTCTTAAAATGTATAGTAGAAATGTTAATTGACTGCATAAAAATATTAGTATACAGTGATCCCTCGTTTTTCGCGGTTAATGGAGACCAGAACCTTCCGCGAAAGCTGAAAAACCGCGAAGTAGGATTTGCCCCTAGGAATTTTCGTGTATGTGGGTACAAGAATGTTTTAAATATGTAAACAGTATTCATACTTTACTCATTTAAGAAAAAAATTTTTTACAACAGTATACGTATTTACTTAAACGTGTCAGTGCTAATTAATAAGGTTAATGACAAAACCTTATACAGTAATAAACATTAATCAACATTGCTTTCTGAGAGAGGCGAAGAGTCTTGTGTTGGTGGCGGAGGAGAGGCTCTCACTTGACTCGTAGAAGCTTTAGGCTCACTCGGAGACTCTTCTGCTGGAGGCGCT